>APFE031687785.1:63419-87875 GCA_000404065.3 Pinus taeda | reverse complement strand
TTTTCGGAATGTCTTTAGTCTTCATTTTGATTTGATGATATCCTGAACGAAGATCCAACTTGGTGAAGTAAATTGATCCATGCAATTCATCCAATAATTCATCAATGACAGGAATGGGAAACTTATCTTTAATAGTGAGCTTGTTGAGCTCCTTATAATCTGGACACATGAGCCATGATCCATCCTTCTTGTGCACCAATACTACTGGAGCAGAGAAAGAACTTTGACTCGGTTGAATTATACAACCTCTAGCATTTCTGCAACCATACGTTCAATTTCACTCTTTTGGGCATAGGGATATCTGTACGGCCTGATGTTTGGAGGAACACTTCCTGGAATCAGATGATCATGATCACGCATAGGTGGGAGACCTTTGGGAGTCTCAAATATCTTGGAATGATTGTCCAAGACTTTTTGGAGATCTGGAGAAATGGATGATTTCAATGTGGGAACCTCTAGTGAACATAATTGTGCAATTATGCCTCGTTGTTCTTTCTTTAGAAGCTTTGTCATTCCGTTCGAGCCGATTATCTTTCCCGGTTTCCCCGTGATACCCTTTAATTCAACTTCCTTTCCTTCTACAGATAATTTCATGAAAATTTCTTGAAAATTAAATGTTATTGTACCCAAGGATTGTAGCCATTGGACTCCTAGTACAACATTAGCACCACCCATTGGAATGGAAAGCATTGGGAAATTCAATACATATTCTCCCATGGATAGCTTGATATTATGGCACTTTCCTAAGCAATTTATGGTTCCTCCACTTGCAACCATTACTTGACACTCTGTTGCTCGATATAGGAAGCAATTCAATCACTTGGCTATCTTACAATGAATAAAATTATGGGTACTTCCCGAATCAATCAACACTATTACCTTTTTCTTCTTGATATGCCCTTCTATCTTGATATTTTGAGGAGTGGTAATTCCAACCAATGCATTACAATATATGGTCGGATTCATTTCTTCCTTTTCTAGGGTTTGTTCCTGGTGTATATCCTCTTCTTTTGACGTTTTTTGCTCCTTTTCTTCCTCCTCTTCACAATCTATGTAAAATAATTTCTTCTCGGCACACTTATGACCTATAGTGTATTTGTTATCACAACTGTAACAAAGCCCTTTGGTCTTTTTTCTTCCAATTGTTGTGGTGTCAACCTTGTAGGTTGTGGATGGCTAGGGGCAGTAACACTTCCATCTTTATGATTGTGAGTGGTAGGCTTTCTTTTTGCCATAATTTTGCTTTCCATTTTTCTTGCCAACCTGAATGCCTTCTCCAATGAATCTAGTTCCCAAAGGCGAACATCATGTTGGATGTAATATTTTAAAGTCCCTATGAACACATCAATCATATTCTCCTCTGAAATATCTTTTACCCTTATATTCAATTTTTGGAAGTCCTCAATGTTCTCCATCATTGAACCCTTTCGTTTGAGATTTATCAATTGGCTAAAAAAAGTGTTGCTTTTTGTATCCTCATAATGTGCTATCATTTCATCTGGAAAAATAGCCCAAGTGACAATTTGTTTATGAGAGCAAAGCCATCGATACCATACAAACTGATTTGGTTCCAAATATAAAGTTGCAATGTGTACCTTTTGTGTGTTTTGCACATTATGGAGATCAAACAATTTCTTCATCTATAGTATCCATGTTCTGGGATCCTTGCCATCAAACTTCCTCATATCGATCTTTGGAACATGGTGGCTCTTCTATACGACGTTAGAGTCTATGAAATCATGATTAAAATTTTTTTTTTCTCATCATGAGTTTCCTTTACTACCCTTTCGCCATTAGTAAGCATTTCTTGTAGAAACTTTGTCAAATCTGTCTTCAAATCTTCCATGGTTGTCTTCAAATCTGTCTCCAAATCCATCTTCAAATCTTCCATGGTTGTCTTCAAATCTGTCTCCAAATTTGTCTTCAAATCTTCCATGCTTGTCTTCAAATCTGTCTCCAAATCTGTCTTCAAATAGTCCATCTTAGCTTCCACGTCGTCCATCTTAGCTTCCACATCATCCATCTTAGCTTCTACACCTTTCTTTAAACCATCCATCTTAGCTCCCACACCATACATCTTAGCTTCTACGTCTTTCTTTAAACCATCCCTCTTAGATTCTGTTACCTTTTGTGCAAGTGACATTTGTTACACTTGGTCTTGTAATTTTGATATATCATGTTGCATTTCTTCCTCTTCTTCATGAGTCATGCTAGAGCTTTCAAGTTGCTTACTAGGTGTTTCCATTTTCTTTCTTCAGGGAATCAATTTCCGATAATAATGCTTCACTATGCCCTTTGAATTCCTTCAAACTAATTTTTCAAACCAAGCTTATGCAAAAATTTAAAAAAAACTAAACACAATTTTTTTTCACTTTGTAGAAGATTGATATTGAATATGATGTATTTCTATAATTTGGATCTCCAAGGTCTGAAATTTCTTCCTGCGGTAACCCTCTGAGTAATATTTCTAACTCCGCAAGTCTAATCAAGATTGGATTCTCCAATGAAGAGTTATGCCAAATCTCCCACAATGACCTGAGTATAGACTTGTTTATTAGAGCGAACTTGTACGTTGTACCACGGGTCACTATTTCAACCTTAGGTTCTGAAAATGGTACCCACAAAACTACAGTCCATCCTCTTTCTACAACTTCTTACGAAAATTCAATCTGATGATCAGAGAGAAAGTTACAACAATTTTCCCAAGGTGACCTGTTTGGAATGTAATTCAGGGGTCTACAAAAACCCTAACTTCCTCATATTATATCTTCGAAAATATAGTGATAAAGGATCTGAAATTCGGAGCCAAGGTTTAGACCGATTTCTTCTCGAATGGGGTTTTTTTTAGCTTCTAAAAATTCGTATAGAAAGTGTTATAGCGAACATTCCACGATGACCTATTTTAGATGAAATTTTGGAGCTTGCAAAAATCCTAACTTCCTCAGATCATATCTTCGAAAATATAGCGATACAAGATATGAAATTTGGACCCAAGGTTTAGAAATATTTCTTCTCAAACGTGTTTTTTTATTTGCTTCTGAAATGTCACATAAAAAAAGTTATAGCGAAAATTCGACAATGACCTGTTTGGAGCAATGAAACCCTAGAATCCAAAGCTCTGATACCAAATGTTATGAAACCAACTCACAAAAAGATAGATGAACGCCTTAGAAATAAGCCTCTTCGAGGGGGAAACTCCTTTACATTACACAAATGAACAATTATTGGATGATAGAAATGACAAAACCTCCTTCTATATATAGGAGTCTAAGGCGTCACAATATAACCAAGCCGACCTAACAATAATAATATAAAGGCACAAAAATAACAATAGTGGGATTCTATGGGGCACAATAATAACAATAAGAGATACAATGACAATAGTAATGGGGGAATCACTAGTATTATAGGGACCTAACATAGTCGACCATACTATCGACATTGTGCACGACTCTAACTATGCAACTGTTGATACACCTCCTTGAAGTCCTCATCTTCTGAATATGTCTCTCTATATGCATCATGGGTGAATGGATCCATGTGCATAAGAGTCCCCAAAGATGTGATCTTTAATGTGGGTCGCCTTGAAAGAATGTTGGTCAACTTGTTTGTACTTCCCTTCTTATACTTGATCACCAAATGAAACTGTTGTAAAAAAACCCATCCACTTGTAATGCTTGGTCTGTTGTAGAGCACCCTAGGCTTGCAAGTACTGTAAAAACTGGTGATCTGTGTGGATTACTATCTCCTTTCCCATCATATAGTGCTTCCACTTCTTCACATCTTGCACCATGGCATAGATATCATTGTCGTAGGTAGGTTAGTTCATAACTTCCCCATGAAATACTTCAAAATCGTAGCACATGCCTTCCTCCCTACATCAAGACAACTCCCATAGCATACCCACTCACATTTGTCTCCACTTCAAAGGGCCGCTACAAGTTTGATAATGCCATAACTGGTGCTTGGTTGGTCTTCTTATTTATCTATTTGAAATCCCTTTGCTGACCTTTCCCCCACTAGAAACTCTCGCCACTTGTTGTTATGGCATGGAGTGATGTTGCTACTGTTGAAAATGAGGCTATGAACCTCCTCAGGTAATTTTTTGCCCCAATGAAACTCCTGACCTCAGAAACATTAGTAGCCACACTGGAGATTTCATGATGGCCTCCATCTTGGAAGGATCTATCTTCATTTCTCCTCCATCGATCACATACCCCATATACACCAAAGACTGTGTTGCAAACTCGCACTTCTTGAGATTTGCTAACAGTTGGTGCTTCTTCAATGTTTCTAGCACCTGTGTCGAATGTGACATATGATTCTCCCATGTAGCACTATATACCAGTATATCATACAAATAGACAATAAAAAATGAATCTATAAAATGGTGCAGTACATCATTCATTAATCTCATAAATGTAGCTGGTGCATTACATAGGCCAAATGGCATGACTAACCACTCATATAAACCTTGCCTAGTTTTGAAGGTGGTCTTCCATGTATCTCCTTCTTTGACTCGAATGTGGTGATATCTAGACTTCAAGTCCAACTTGGTGAAGTACTTTGCTTGCTGCAATTGATCTAGCCGATCATCTACCTTGCGCAATGGGTATCCGTTCTTGAGTGTGATTTTTTTCAACGCCCTATAATCTATACACATTCACATGCCCCATCCTTCTTCAGCACTATGATGATGGGTGACCCACATGGTGATGTACTCAGTTGAATGACACACTATTCCAACAGTTGCTGCAACTATTTCTTCACCTCACTTGCTTCTATAATAGAATGTTTGTACAACCCAATATTTGGCCATGGGGAGCCTGGCAATAGCTCGATCTCATGCTCCACTTCTCTCTTAGGTGGTAACCTTTTAGGCTCTCGGAACAAATACTTGTATGCATGTAACAAATCATCCAATTGTTGTTTATGTTTCTTAGTATACCCCTCCAAGGATGTCTTGCCTCTTATTGACTCCTCTTCAAACTAACTTTCTCTTCAAAACAATAAAACATACTTCTTCCTGGAACTAATCAATTTCTTAGCTTGGTTGGCACTTACCAGTGAGATTTTTGACTTGCCTTTGTGCGCATTGATGATGAACGATTTTTCATCATTGATGATCTAATACTGGTTGGATCTCTTCATGAATATTGCATCACGCATGTACATGTATGGACTCCCAAACACGACTCTACATACATCAAGAGGAACCACATCTAGTTCTACTCATCAATAAATTTAGCACTGATAAAAAATCTAATTTTACATTTATTTGTTACCTTCAACTCTGCATTCTTATTTACCCATCCCAATGGATATGAATTTGGATGATCACGAACTTCCAGCCCCAACTTCTTGACTAGCTATGTTGCAATGAGATTCGCCTGCCATCCTGAGTCAAATAGAGCATCAATCTATGTCTTCTTGACCTGTATCTTTATATGGAAGAGTTTGGTCATTTCTTTCTCTTATTGTTGTTGAAGGCTACTCAGATTCACCTCCTTATGCACTGATGTACAAATGATCTTCTCATCCACGTTCAAGTTGCTTTCAACTTGGTTTATCGAATCAGTGGCCATGAGATTCTTCTTCTCGTTATCTTTCTTCTTGTTCTTTGGGTTTAGCCCTGGATGCAACTTCCAACATTTTTCCTCTTTATGGCCATCGATGTTGAAGTGGTTTCAATGTTTTCTATGATCTTTGCACTAGTGTGTTGTGGCTGCCTTCTTCTTATGTTTTCCCCCTTTTTTCTTCTTCTTCCCCCCCTTATGAACTTTTTGTTGCTCCTTCTGCTTCGATCCATTTGATTACGTTCTCTTCAGTCTATGTTCTCCAAGTAATGTGCCTGTACACAAGCCTCATCCACCAATTTGGGCTTGAACAACATCACTTTCTCCTACAAATGGCAATGCAGACCCTGCAAATACTTGAGGAGTACATCTGGGTTCTTTGGAGAGATACCCAACATTATAGCCATCTTCCTGAATTTCATGGTGTACTCCTACACGATTTGGCCCAACTTTTGCTTGAAGTAATGCCACTAGATCCACTGGTCCTCCACATACCCAATGGGATAAAAATGTGACTTAATGAAGGTTTTGAAATCCTCCCACTTAGTCACTGGAGGTTCTTCCTCCAACCTCAAGGATTCCATGTGGTTCTCCCACCATGTTAGTGCATGGCCCTCTAAATTCAACCGTGTGAATGAGATATTTTTCCCTTCCTCATGTTGAAATGTGGCAACAAGAATATTTCAATTTTAATTTGTCCTTGAATTAAAATTCGAATTTAGTCTCACCAGCTACTTGAAAAATAATTAATTAATTCATCTTGAGTCAATTAGTTGGAGAAATTCAAGCGAGAAGTCTTTGTGAAGTCATGCAACATATCCCTTAAATTAAGGAGATTATCCCTTAATTAAGGAGATAAGGATGAGTTATATTTGAGTTGTAATTAGTTAGCTCAGTTAACTGAGTTAAGTCCAGTTAAATTAGTTCCAAAATGTTTGAGGAACTAATTGTGAGTTCAATTAGTTAATGCATGCATGCATCCAACTAGTGTACTCTAGATAATTGAAGATTCTCTCATCAGTAACTCATGCATGTCTATTCAGAGAAAGACCTAGTTGAGATTAAAGATAGGGACAGTGTACTATCAGTTACAAGAGTTTTCCTATAAACAAAACTCATCCATGCATAAGCAATTCATTCCTCGAGATTTCCACAGTTTTACAGGGTGTGAGATCAGTGTGAGTGATCAGTGTTACACTTGGTAACAGCTGGATCACCCAAGAGAAACTGCGCAAGGAAATAGGAGCTTGGAGTGCAGAGGAGAAGGCATATGAGCAATCTATTTTGTCTGTGAGCATCAGTGAGGGATTGTACTGAGAGCTAGCTAGCTGTGAGAGCTAAAGCTTTGTGTAATCCTGATATATTTCCACTTGTATGATAATGCAAATAGTAGGGTTTTTAGTTGAGGCTTTCCCCAGAGTATTCTTTTGTGTTTCATGTGCATTGATTCTTCTTCTGGTTATATGTGTTCAACTTGATCTTGCTCAAATCTATTAAGCTTCCGCAAGTTTGATTGTAGAAGTAGATTAAAGTATTTTACTTTAGTTATATTGCATTATCAAGTTAATATATAGTAGGAATTTCGACATGGTATCAAAGCAAAGGTTATCAGAGCTATGAACAGTATACTGAGGAGAAGAGAATTCAAAGTTTGAAGTTCAGGGTTGCAGGTACAAAATCGAATTATGATCATACTTCAAGGTTGTCCAATGGCATTCAATGGCTTGAGACTCGAGTATGCCTTGGATGGTAGCTCTAATTACATAGCATGGAAAGATCGCATGGAGGTTTTATTAGAAGACAACAACTTGAAGGAATTCATTGGTCAAGAAATCCAAAAGCCAAATTCAACTAATGCACAAGAGTTGGCTGAATGGAAGAAGTGTGTGGCAAAGGTGAGACGGATCATCCTAGAGGGATTTCAAGACCATATTGTCTCGAGTCTCTATGGGAAGGATACTCCATTTTCAATGTGTAAGACATTGAAGGACCTCTACCAGAACAATAGCGACCAAGGGAAATTAGTGCTTAAGGATAAGCTTTAAAGAATCAAGATGGAGAAGGGAAATACTATTTCCACATATCTGAACAAGCTCACCACCTGCAAAGATGAGGTTAGTAGTATGGGAATAACTATTGTTGATGATGATATGGTGAGCCTTGCTCTCCTTGGCCTTCCAAAGAGCTGGAATAGCTACCAGGACTCTATGAATGGAAGGGAGAAACTACCAGATTGGGAACGACTATGATTGGATATGATGCAAGAGGAGATCAGAAGGAGCACACGAGATGGTTCTTCATCAAAGAATGATGATGAAGAAAATCTGGCCTTAGCAAGTAAGGCAAGGAAAGGGAAGGGGAAGGTTTCCCATTCCAAATTGAATTCTTCTCATGGAGGGTAGAAGGTTGAGAAGCCTAAAGTGAGATGCTTTATTTTCACGAGATGGGACATTATGTGACTAATTTTCCCATCGAAGAAGTCCAAGAAGGGATCCTCAAAAGGATCAGAAGGTGAGGCATTAGCCTCTCAATTCGAAATGGACTTTACCCTCACACATGCATGGTGTCATCAATGGTGGGTTGTGTTTGGTATCTTGAAAGTGGAGCCTCATTCCACATGACCGGCCATAAGTTTATTCAGTACCTTGGATGAGAAAGACCTCAAGATGTGCATAGAGATGGATGACGACAAAAATTATAGTGTTTCAGGAGTGGGAACGGTTGCTTTTCAGAGGGAGCATGGAGCTCCTCTCACCTTGACAGATGTGAATTATGTGCCTGGACTGAAGAAGAACTTGGTATCAATTTTGATGTTGGAGGACAAAGGCTATGATGTTGTCTTCAGTAAAGGAAAGGCATTCCTAAGACACATAGCCATGGGTCAGACCAAGAGGATTAGGATTCGGGTGAAGAATCTCTATAAATTAGAGGTAGATGATTGTGCAGCATTGAGTTCGAAAGCAGAATTGGTGCAAATCCTAGACATTGGCGAGTCATGGCACAGGTGGTTGGGCCATTTGCATCATGGGGCCTTGAAGATAATGTAGTAGATATGTACCAGACTTCCCAATGGTAAACTTGAGCAAGTTGACACATGCAAAGGTTGTACCTTGGGAAAGTACGCCAATTCTTCCTTTCATGATCGAGATAATCGAGCAGAAGCGATCTTAGAGCGAGTTCATACTGATGTGTGTGGACCATTCTCGATGGCATCCACAGTGAAGCAGAGGCATTATGTGATTTTCATTGATGATTATTCTCGTAAATGCTGGATTTATTCAATGCAGAAGAAGGACCAAACCTTCTCAAAGTTTTGTGAGTTCAAAGCTTTGGTTGAGAAAGAATCAAGGAAGAAGTTCAAGGCCTTGAGAACCGAAAATGGTGGAGAATATGTCTCTCAAGAATTTAAGGACTTCTGTGTAGCGAAAGGAATTAAATGAGAGTTGACGACACCTCATAACCCACAGTAGAATGGGGTGGCTGAGAGAAAGAACAGAACTATTATAGGGGCAGCACGGGTGATGTTGCATGACCAAGGCCTACCACTTCATTTGTGGGCTAAGGCATGCAACACAACAGTCTATTTACATAATAGAAGCTCACATCGCATACTTGGGATGAAGACACCAATGGAAGGTTTCTCCGGTAAGAGACCAGATGTGGGTCACTTCAGGATCTTTGGGTCATCGATATATTTCCATGTGACAAAGGATGCACGGAAGAAGCTTGAGTTGACAGCAGAGTTGGGGATACTTGTGGGGTACACTGATACACCCCACAACTATCAAGTGTACTTTCCTACCAATCGAAGGACAATGGTTTGAAGTGATTTCAAGTTTGATAAGCAGAAGGCCATGCGAATTTCCCTTGAGAGGGAGCTCCAACTACAAGTTGTGGAGGAATTTTTGGTTCCTAAGGAGGAGGAGCCTCAGACTGATGCGGAGCAGCCACATGTAGAGGATCCAGGAGTGGAGACATCCACTCAAGCAGAGTCTTCCAGAGATGGACGGAAGCACACAAGAGAAGCTAACATATTGTTGTCGGATGCGAGATAGAATGTGGGAGAACCATCTTCTTAGCGCAGACATAGGAGGTCACCTCAGAGGTACACTGGATACATGGCCCTTGTTGGGGAATGTGTTGAGACTGAGCCATCTTCCTTTGAGGAAGCAGTGTAGCAACCGATTTGGTTTGATGCTATGGTGGAGGAGTATGACTCCATAGTTCATGACAATGTTTGGGATGTGGTTCCAAGACCAGAGTACAAGTCAGTTGTGAGTTCCCATTGGCTTTACAAGGTAAAGCAAGCTACTGATGGTAGTGTGGAGAAGCATAAGGCAAGATTTGTTGCCCGTGGTTTCTCACAGGTCGAGGGGATCGACTATGATGAGAATTTTTCTCCTGTAACGAGGTACTCATCTATCAGATTGATGTTGGCACTATCAACATAGATGGGTTGGAAGATCTATCGAATGGATGTGAAGATTGCATTCCTCAATGGCAAGATTGAGGAAGAGTAGTACATATAGCATCCAGAAGGTTTTGAGACCTTCAATCATGAGTCGCATCTGTGACAACTCAAGAGAGCTTTGTACGAGATGAAGCAATCACCTCGTGCTTGGTACACTAGGATTGACAACTACTTCACCGGGTTGGGCTTCACAAAGAGTGAAGCACATGTGAACTTGTACCACATCATGGTGAAAGGTAAGCAGTTGATCATTGTACTTTATGTTGATGATCTCATATTGACAGGTGATGATCAATTGATCATGTCTTGCAAGGAGGACCTTGCAAGGGAATTTGAGATGAAAGACATGGGTCTCATGCACTACTTCCTTGGCATGGAAGTGTGGCAGAAGGATGGGGAGTTGTTTGTGTCTTAGGACAAGTATGCCAACGAGATACTCAGGATATTCCACATGGAGAAGTGCAAGCCCATGTCGACTCCTCTAGCAGGTAATTGGAGGAAGGAGGATGCTACTTCAGGAGAAGTAGTAGAGGCTACTGTGTACAGGCAGTGTTAGAGCCTAGATCAACCTCAGGTTGAAGGGAGGCAATCCTAGGATAACCGCAAACTACGCTTAACCTAGTAGCTAGCCCTACCAGGTTGAGAGAGGGCTCTCTCCTTGTTGATCTCAGTTGAGATGACTGAATTAAATGCAGATTTTAGGCTAGGTATCTAGGGTTTTTGGTTGATTTTGAAGGTTTTGTTGTTGGATCAAATGGAGCGGGTAGCTTTGGGTTCGGGAAATCAAGTCAGAGTTGCAGGGTGTTCTGTGGGTGAGGTAGGTAGGTGTTTTGGCACTTAGAATTTAGTGAGATGGTAGGTCTAAGACTGGTGAGAGGCTGAGGAGGGCATGCAAAAATCATGAGTCCTCTTCAAACAGCTGAAAACATCAAAAACTAAATGTATTCCTAAGGCAGAGCACTGTTACCAATGTATTCTACCTATCTATCTTGATTTCATTTAGTTTAGAAGAATGAATTAGATTTTGGAACACATAACACATGAGAAAAACTAATGACAGAAGGAGAAACAATGCTAAAACACATTACCACAAGAATCCCATAGAAATAGCTACAAATCCTGGTTTATTTCCTTGCCAAACTGCTGTAGAGATGTACAATGTAGCTCAAAGCATCCACAAGAGTCCAACCTTTACAAATGACTAAGAAAGTACATAATATAGGCATCAAACCACCTATGCTAGCCATCAGGGGTCGAATCCATGAGAAGAGGAGTGGTTTCAACCATATATAAACTAAGAACAGGAATATAGGTAGTGGAACAACTTGCCTCTAAAACCAAAGAAACTGATTCATTTACCCCCAAACCACCTCAAAATGATGAATCTACCCTCTAGAGTCATTTTACAATTACATTTACATAGCATAGCATCATTTACATTCATAAATTCATCCAAAATGAGAGTAAAATTCAACTTGTAGAAAAACTAGGCAAAATTTTTATTTTTGAGCAAAACTAGCAAAATTCATCCTATGCGCAGTGCCACTGATCCTATGTGTATCGCCTTTTCAAACCCAGTTTTGGAGGCCTTCCCCTTGACCAAATTGAGCCCAAGATAGCTCGTTGGAAATTTCTTACTATCTAGTTTATGGAAAATCTTGAATTTTTTAATTTGGAGGTCATTTTCCCCCTAAAATGTGGAATCGCCCAAGACTACCTCTTGTGTGTCCAAAAAGTGGCAGAGAGGGCATTTTTTTATGGGTTTTTGACCTTTAGGTGACCTAGATTTGCTCCAAATTTGCTAAAACTTTCTGGGTTTGCTTATTTTTCTATGATGAATCCAAATATGCAAGCCCTTCTTCCAACAAGTGACATAGTCAAAAGCGCAGCGCCACCGGTAATTTCCCGTGTTGAAAATTTCTATGCATAGCGCCACTGATTCTATGCGTAGCACCGCTTTCCGACTGAGTTTTGGAGGCCTTCCTAGTGTCCAAATTGGGTGAAGGATATTTTTTTGGAAATATTATCAATTCTACTTTCCAAAACATCTTTAATGTTTCAATTTGGAGTTCATTTTCCCTATCAAAAGTCAAATCTCCCAAGACTAGTCAAAATGTGCAAAATGTGCAAAATGAAGCTACCTACATGCAGAGTGTTGTTGCAGTCAACTTTTGGAGATATTCCTCAACTCCAAATTGATCTCATGATATCTCATTGGAAATCTCTTTGTGTCTAACTATCATTTGACTCATCAAGAAAGTCATTTGGCCAACCATGCTAGGAGAAATCTTGATTTTACCAAGGTCACTCCAGAGGTGCAACAACCCTCCTGAGGCAACTATATTTTTGAAATTTCTCTAAAACAATGACACCTGTGTAAACATTGAAGGAGGTTTTTCTTCCTTGGCCTATTATGGACAAAAACCTCTCTCACGTTTGTCAAATTCATGTTATATTTCTCAGAAACATCATTTGAGTAAAACCTATCCCGATGTGTGGAACAGGGGATTTGTAGAAATGAAGGGAAATGAAGGGGATAAGGGGCTGCTAAATTCTTGAAAAGATTTTGGAAAATAGGGAGGGATGTTAGGAAGGAAGGGAAGGTGGAATTTTAAATATTGAGTGAGGGGAAGGGGTCCAAAAGGGAAAAACACAAGCCTAGCCTAGAAAATTGTCAAATTGTAGCAACAAGCTAGGGTTTGTGGGAAAATGATGAATTTGAGAGATATCAGTGATGGGAAGTGTTTAATAAGGTACATTAAGGATAGGGGAAGGTGTATGAGCATCAGGATACAAGTTTTGTTGATGATTTGACCATCCAAGAGAAATTACCTTCAGAACCCTAAGAGAGGGAAATGAGCCTTACCCAAGTACAACTGAAGCACGAACAAGGTGTAAAATGACCCATTGGAACCTGAAATGATGATGACGACTCTCTAAATGATGGTACACTTAGCTGAATGGTGACATGGACTGACACTTGGAAAATTTTGGAAAGAGTGAAAACAAATCCTAGACCTAATACCTAGTGACCAAATTTTACTTGAAGACTCACTAGAATGACAAAATTTGACTTTGGCACCTTAGGACCACTTTGTAAGAGCATGTTTGATCGCTTGTGGAAGGCTTCAAAGGCTGATACTAACAGGCAACTTGTGGGTTCACTGATGTACTTAGTGAACACACGACCAGATTTGTGCTATGTGGTGAACCAGCTGAGTCAAGCGATGGTTCAGCGTACCAAGATGTTTTGGAAGGTGGCAAAGCATGTATTGAGATACCTCAGAGGAAAATCTCAGTATGGATTACGGTACAGATGTACAGAGGGAGTGAAGCTACAGGGCTTCACTGATGCAGATTGGGCAGGGAGTCCATCAGATCGAAAGAGCACATCAGGAGATATTTTCAACCTTGGGTTAGTTGCAGTTTCTTGGTACAGCAAGAAACAGAGGTCAGTTTCACTCAGCTCAGCAGAGGCTGAATACATGGCTGCAAGTCAGGCAGCATGTGAGGCCATCTGGATGTGGAAAATTCTAGTTGGTTTGTTTGATCAGAGGATGGATCCAACTGTGGTCTATTGTGATAATCGAGTTGTATCAAACTCTCTGAGAATCTAGTATTTCATGATAGGTCCAAGCACATTGACATCCGGTATCATCATATCAGATACTATGTGGTGAATAGGATCATGTTGTTGTAGTAAATTTCGACCGAGGAGCAAGATGCTGACATTTTGACAAAGGCCTTGTTAAAGTGTAAATTCGAGTTCCATAAAGACAGGATCAGGGTTGCAGATAATCCCTTTCTTGTTGAGAGGGAGTGTTGAAATGTGGAAACAAGAATATTCCAATTTTAATTTGTCCTTGAATTAAAATTCGAATTTAGTCTCACCAGCTGCTTGAAAAATAATTAATTAATTCATCTTGAGTTAATTAGTTGGAGAAATTCAAGCTAGAAGTATTTGTAGGTCATGCAACAGTTATCCCTTAAATTAAGGAGATTATCCCTTAATTAAGGAGATAAGGATGAGTTATATTTGAGTTGTAATTAGTTAGCTCAGTTAACTATGTTAAGTCCAGTTAAATTAGTTCCAAATTGTTTTAGGAACTAATTGTGAGTTCATTCAATTAATGCATGCATGCATCCAACTAGTGTACTCCAGATAATTGAAGATTCTCTCATCAGTAACTCATGCATGTCTATTCAAAGAAAGACCCAGTTGAGATTAAAGACAGGGACAATGTACTATCGATTGCATGAGTTTTTCTATAAGTAAAACTCATCCATGAAAAAGGAATTCATTCCTTGAGATTTGCGCAGTTTTGTAGGGTGTGAGATCAATGTGAGTGATCAATGCTACACTTGCTAATAGCTGGATCACCCAAGAGAAACTGCGCAAGGAAATAGGAACTTGAAGGGTAGAGGAGAAGGCATATGAGTAGTCTATTTTTCTGTGAGCATCAGTGAGGGATTGTACTGAGAGCTGGCTAGTTGTGAGAGCTAAAGCTTTGTGTAATCCTGATATATTTCCACTTGAATGATAATACAGATAACGGGGTTTTTAGCTGAGGCTTTCCCCAGAGTATTCTTGTGTGTTTCATGTGCATTGATTCTTCTTCTGGTTATATGTGTTCAGCTTGATCATACTCAAATCTATTAAGCTTCCGCAAGTTTGATTGTAGAAGTAGATTAAAGCATTTTACTTTAGTTATATTGCATTATCAGGTTAATCTACGGTCATAATTTCTACACCTTGATATGATGGAAACTGAAATAAACTTCTAGTTGCTCCAACCAGTGGTTCATCTTCATAGCAACGATCTTGTCATGGTATGGCTTGATATCGACTTTTACTTCCATTTTAAACAGGGACTGATTCACGACACTCGAACTGGGTTGATCTTTCCTAAGTTCTTTCTTCAGCTAGTTCTTTGTGTCTTCCTGATCTCCTAATCCCTCTTCTAATTTGTCCTCTACATTTGAATCGACATCTTCTCCAAATATCCCCATCTTATTTCTTAGGGCCACCATGAGGAGGTTTACATTGCGATTCATATCCACGACTTGTTGTTCGAGCCATGAAAACCTTACCTTTGCAGGATCATGAGCTTCATTTAAAGATTCGTTAGTCGTGATTAGGGTTTTATGATTTTCAACCCCGCTGACCTAGATCCCATGAAAATATCCACAAATACCCAAATAAACCCACTCGTATACCAAATGATCCTAAAAATTCCATGATATTCCACTGGACAGTTCTTCACAACAAATATGATAATATTATATTAAAAATTTGAGATACTACACTATTATAGTTTTATTAAACTTTAAGATTTGTAGATTCAACTATAATTAGTGCATGTATGTGAATAAAATTTATGCAGAGAAAGAGAGAATGAAAAAACAATCTCACACACACATAAGACACAGGATATGCTCTCTGGGAAACCCTTTCAGGAGAAAACCCAGCTAGAAGGTGAGGCCACTTCACTCTCTTTCTTTGTCTGGAAATATGGTTGCAGGTACAAAGAAGTAATACATGTGGCTCATGGGCTGCTACAGTGCATAAATCATCTCTGTGTTTTCTACCTCTTATCTCTCCTATCTATCTTTGCTCAGCTATGGAACAAAATGATCTTGAAAGAATGGAATGCCTTTTCCTCCTAATGGCATAGTTATAACACAACCTGATAACCTACTAGTAGTGAATTTTGACTACATCAACTCTTAACTAGAGTTACAATATAGACTTTTCTAGAGTATTTTACATCATAATAATTTGGATAGCCCCTTTTCCATGAATAATGGGGGTTGACATGACATTCTCCTGAACTATAGCGGTGAAAACAGGAAGGTCAACTTCTGAGTGGCATAAATTTTTCATACAGACTCTGATTGACATGCTTCTTACGTTGTTGGAAATATCTCTGTGTTTAGAATAACATGAAATGGTGCTATGCTAAATCAACAAAGTTTTACCCCAAAAAAATGTTGTTTGATGCCTCAAAACTCTCTCGTAAGTTTTCAAATCTCATTTTTCCAAACTAGGTCCTGCCAGTAAAAACGGTCTCGTGAGATTATTCATCCACTTTTTCCACTCCAAATGCATCAAGATGGATGGAAAACAATATAATTATCCACTCCATATCATTTTTCCAATAAGTCAATGCAAGCTTCAGGAGCAGCATATCGTGTGTGAGATTTTGGAGAAGGACTTCCAGAAGGTTGAGCGAGTTTCCCAGATGAGGTGTTACAGGTAGTGTGAGTACTAGAGAAGGAATTTTGGAGGAAAAAAGGAGTAGATATGTGCATTTTAGAAAGGATTGTAAGTAGCCGAAGGAAGGCCGAGTAGGAAACATAAGGAGATTTCCATATCCAATCTCAAGTTTATTTGAGTTTCACAAAATTTCCAACTTTCTAGAGATGGTCATATGAGATTGCAAGAATGTCCATGCGATTTAGCTAGAATACAGATCTAGACAAAAGACCGACTTCCAGTTTTCAAAGGCAGGTGTCAAAGGAAGTGCCAGGTTTCTAATGGAAGTTGAAAAGTCAACCAATTTTCCAATAAGGGACAAGGATCGAAAAGAGATAGTGGGGCACTAGATCTAGGTGGAAGAGGAGTATGAGACTCCAGTGTGCCAGATGGGCAAGGTCCAACACAGTTTCAACAAGGAGATTAATTATATCAGTTCTAGTTTGTTGCAGCAGGACCATCACCTTTGCTACAAGAGCCCATAGTATCACAGTAGTAGGATTCAGTGTTAGCAGGGCTAGTTGCAATCAGAGGCTCATGAGACAGTTGCAAAGCCATTCCAAGGACACAATTTATTCAAATTTTGGTTCTTAGTTGCAGCAACAGTAGCAGCATGAGATCAGTGGTAGCGCAGAGCAGCGTTGGCAGTGATATAGGGTAGTACAGTGCAATGTCAGCATAGACGCGGTATGGTTCAACTACAGGTTGGAAAATGAATCA
The DNA here is from genome assembly GCA_000404065.3 of Pinus taeda. Classification (NCBI taxonomy): domain Eukaryota; kingdom Viridiplantae; phylum Streptophyta; class Pinopsida; order Pinales; family Pinaceae; genus Pinus; species Pinus taeda. The sequence continues at coordinate 70,852 of APFE031687785.1, read as the reverse complement.
GAGTATGCATAGTAGCTGGTGGGAAGTGATGGTTGTCACAGTTGTCAGACATCAGCAGTATGAAGGAAGATGTCATGGGAGAGAACACCTTCCTCGCTAAGAGGGAGTGTTAGTTTTCATAGCATCAGAAAAGTGTTCTAGTCTTGACTTTGGTTACAGAAGCTTAGAAACACAAGATTTCCAATACCCATAAAAGGTTTCGGGAGAAAACACCCTGATACAACCCAATTTAATTAATTGATTGATAATTAAAAAAATGCCTAAGTCTAACTTAGGAAAATCGATTAAGTAAAGGGAATTAATTGAGAAAAGTGAGAATGCTCTAGAAACTTGCATGGATTGAGTTTGAGATGATCTTATCCATTGATTGAGATCTAATCATGGTCATCAGTTCACCACTGAGATATTATAAGAGCAAAGAGATGGGTAGAGGGGAAGATACATCAAGTGAGTGGGTGATCTAGGCAGAATGAATTTCCTAGAGAGCAGAGATTCAAATGGGAAGAGAATTCGAGCCAGAGATCAATAGAAAAGATTGAGGAGTAGGAGAAGGAGTAGGGTGATATGGTGGAGATTTCTAGTGCTAGAAGAGTCATCTAAGAGAGGCCGATTTAATCCATAGGAGGCTGCACATGGGCTTGTGCAGAGCCTCAAAGAGGCAATTCGATTCAATAAATGAGGAGGTCAATTTAGGTGTCAGAGGTCAGGATAATTTTCCAGAGGGATAGAGAATCACTTCCAGAGATAGCAACATGCAAAATGTATGATTTAGAGGCAGATCCAAGGAGTGTGTATGAGGGACTACGTAGCATCTACGTAGGGATATTCCGAGAGCCAATTTCTGAGTCTAGGTTGAGGCCAAATTTCTTGTGGAGAGAGAGAGAAATCTCTTAGATAATTTTGCCAAGGATCTCTCACGAGAGGGTTGCCATATTGGCAGCCAATTTTTGTAATAATTTTTTTTTCCATTGAACAATAATAATAAAACCCTCATCTGTTGCATTGGTTTTCCCACATTAGTTTTTTCTAGGGACATTTGTCCAAAAATAAAAGTTTCAATTTTATTGTGTGCGTTTGCTCTATTTTCTTAGTTCCAGATTTATTTCCACAATGTATTTTAATTTTATTGTGAAGAAATTATGGTGTGATTTATTCATTGTTTGTCGTAGAAAATAAACTGCATAATTAATCAGTTACAAGAATAAATTCCAATTGCTTCATTTCAAGGAATTTTCACATGGATCCATAAATACTCTAGCATCAATAGTTGTCCAGTGGAAATTTGTATTCTCCTATGAAATATTGACTATAATCGTTGTCTTTTTTCAAAAAATATATATCCTTTTTCCTTAGTGAGAGTCTTCTTAGAAAGGAGATTTACCTGCAGGTTCCATTCCCTATATATGTGCTGAAAGGAGAGTACCTGGAATTTTTGCCTTATATTATTGATTATTTCCATCTAGTATTGCAAATTTAAAACATATAAATTGATTCTCCCTGCTAACCAATTGATGACACATTTTGAGTCTTTGTAGACATGTAAAGATATAATGTTTATGATAGAAAAAAAAATGCAAAAGAGCTCAACAAGCACTAATTTCTACCTTAGAGTGGGAACCAAAAACTACATTTATCCAAATGTGATAGGATAGGTATCCCTGGAGAAGTAAAAGATCCCCCCTCAGTAGAAGCCATATTGTCATGCTTCATCAAAGAAACCTGCATTACTAGAAAGAGGGTTCGGTGGATAACGAAAAGAGTGAGCCAACTTGGGTTTCGCGGGCCTCGAATAATCCATGAAAAAGCCAATAATCTGACAAAATATAAGGGAGACAAATAGACCACCCCTCAAATATGAGAATATTTCACACCTTCCAAATACCCTAAGATAAGAAAATAGAGAAATATTTATAATCACCCATCTTGTGGTCCCACTAAAGTAGACAGGCCTCAAGGGAAGAGATGGGACCATAGTTGAGAATTCTGAGAGAATTAAAAATATTCATAACATAGAGCTTTGGAATAATCACACTAGAAAAAGAGATAATTTCCAGTTTAAGGTCCTCTTATGCATAAACAATAGACATTAGGACCATTGAAGCCCCTTCGTAGCAGGTTTTCGCATGTGAGAATGTGGTTTTCCAATGAGAGCCAAATGAAACATATAATTTTAGGTGGAATTAAATATTTCCATATTTTTCTAATCCACCATAATTTATCCTTGGGATAAGTAAAAGAGGATGAGATCGAGTTTGTAGGCCAGTCTGGCTGTGACCTTCCCAAAAGAGGAGATCCAACTCCAGTGTCTTACTCATCTTGTAAGAAAGGACCATTATATTCTATATTATTGACAAAGCAGCCCCATTCTTCAACCAAGGAACCTTATAACCCCAAGGCCAAAGAACATTTCCAACCCACCATAGGGAGCAACCTACGAAGGTGATAATGAGGCATCACAAAGCCTAAAAACACAATGTGCGTTGAGACAAGAGATTAAATCAAAGGATAAGTGATAGTAAGAGGGGCCACCTATGGAAGATTCCTTCCCAAGAATGACTAGCTAACCTTTTGCCCACTTTCCAAGCAAGCCACTTTTGGATCCAAGGAAGAGCCTCCACTAGGCCTCTCCATATGTTCGACCCAACAATATATCTCTGGAGCTTATAAGACCTCAAACACTCCATAAATGTCTTGTTGTGGAGGTATTTATCTGAGATAATTTGATTCCAAATACTCAAACCTATAATGGTCTTATAGAAACTCTTCATGGCCAGGGCAAGTCCAAACCAATGTAAATTTTTGAAATCCCAGCCCCCAAAATTTTTGGGTTGTGATAGTAAATCCAATTTAGCCAAATGGAGGCCATCCCATTTCTTCTTTCCATTCCATACAAAATTAAACATGCTCTATCGAATCCTCCTAATGTTGGATTTAGAAATTAGAAAGAAAAAGCTAGTAAGTAGGTATACTCTTAAGGACAAATTTATTAGAGTCATTCTGCCACCTATGGAGAGTCACCCATAACACTAGTTGTTGATACATTTTTCAATCCTTTTAATCAGCCAAGCCTTATCATCCACCAAGTCATAATTGTGTTTGAGATGGTAGCCTAAGTAGAAATAAACATGATCAATGGGGACCATATTATAAGGGAGGATGGATACAATAGAAGTGATATTCAAATCTAAAATATTATTTAGGAGAAAAGAATATTTTGTTGACTAAATAACATACCAGTGGTAGAGTAGAAGACAATGAAAGTGTGATCACAAATGATCCATTCAAATACAGTTCCCTCACCAAAGATAATAATGCCATCCACAAATAGAAGATGAGTTAGATGCATGGACTTGGAGACCTTAACCCCCTTGATAAGTCCCTCTCATTTGGTTGAGTTATCATTTGGCTTAGGCCCTCAATAATAAAAAGGAATAAGAGAGGGGTAGTGGACACCCCTGTCTCAAGGCCCTGGAACATGTAAAAAAAATAATGGAGTGTCACTGTTGAGCACAAAGAAGTTTTCAGATGAGATGCACCCCATAATACAATTTGTTATCTTAAAATCCAAACCAATATGAAGAAGGAGGAACCTAAGGAAGCTCCTATTCACTCGATTATAAGCTTTAATCAAGTCCATTTTAAGAATCAGGGCACAACATTTTTTTATCTTAAATGGAGTGTAGATCCTCTTGGGCCATCCCATTTTCATCATGTATTAGTCAACCTGGTAGAAAGCCAAATTTTTCTGGTGATAAAGCATATGAGATAACTTCTTTCAATCGGTTTGATAAAACCTTTGGTCTGACCTTGTAAATGAGATTACACAGAGAAATTAATTGATAGTCATTGAAGGTGTACGTCTTGGAGCATTTTGGAATAAGTGCTATGAAGGTGGCATTAATAGACCCAAACACCTTATCAGAAGTTATGGCCTCCTCCACAACCTACAAGATTTAATTCCCAAGCAAATCAAAATAATCCAAGAAAAACCTGATTTTCCAGCCAACAAGTCCAGGACCCTTGTCCTTAGTAAAATATTTGAGAACATGTTTAATCTCATCCAATGTGACAAGACCAGCCAACCTAGTAGAGTCAACCTCCGAGAAGATTTGGGGAATATACTGGATAACATATAACTAAGCTTGAATCTGATTATCACTAGGATCTCTAAAAATGGATGAGAAATGAACTCGAGCAACCTCCAGACCTTGTTGGGAGAAATTAGTGTTCCCTTCATTGTCTTGAATATCCAAATATACTTTTTGTTCTTACTATGGGAGGCAAACTGATGAAAAAATTTACTATTTCCATCACCTACCTGAACCCATATAGCCCTACTTTTAATCGCCAACACTCATCTTTCTATTTGAGAAGAATGTTTTCCTCTCTGCCAAGGAACAGAAATGACTTTTAATTACATCTGGAAAGCCTTCAACTATAAAATAGGTTTGACAAGATTTAATAATGGATTCAATCTCAACCACCTCTCTATATTTCCCAAGTATATGATTTTGAGCCCATATTTTGACCTAGATTTTGAGAACCTTCATCTTATAGACCCAAGAATCCATTATAGAAAATGAAGGATCAACCTAAAATTGCTTCCAGCAAGCATGAACTAGCAAAGTGAAATATTCCTCTTAAATCCATGAGTGGTTAAATTCAAATAGAGATTTAGAAGGAGAAACATTTACATCCAACTGAAGAAATAAGAAAGTGATCTGATAAGACCTTTAGGCTTATCCATGGTTAATATTAACCCATATTAGCAGTCAATGAATCTGCCATCCAAAAATGGTCCAAACATTTGGATATCCCATGAACCTTTGACCTCCCATTCCTCTAGGTAGCAACAAAGGGGATAGGGAAAATATCAATGAGGTTAGAGTCAAGAATAATCTGAGAGATGACAAAGGAAAAATGATCTGCTCTAGCGTTTACACCCCAAACATCACTATCTGAGGTCGTAAAATTTAAATCCCCAGCAAGGATGAAAGAATTTCTCGCAGTAAGCCACTGTGAAGGAGATGGTTCCAAAAATTCTCTCTTCCCTCATAAATCCCAAAGTAGTTCACGAGAATGACAAGTCAATCCAGACCACAGAGATATCCTTCCACAATGATACAAACCATAGATGAGAAAGGCCTAAGGGTAGCAACATGAGGGTTCCATAGGATAGAGAGAGTGCTAGAGCATCCCACAACATCAACAATGCATATACATGATTCCGATTTTATGAAGGAATGAAATGAAATACAAATATAAACAAAAACATAGAGATACAATGAAAACAAAACTTCAATTCATTAATAACAAAGTACTGAAAACTGTTTACATGCAAAATGGAAATAAATTAGCTTAGGTGATGGTAGCTTATCTCTGAGAAGATATGTAGTGGCTACATGCCTCTGAACTATGTTTCAATGAGGCTTAGAGGCCTTTTTATCATTAAGAAACAATGGGAAACCCTAAACATCCAAAAACCTAACCGTAGGAGATAAAGCGCCAAAAGCTTGTGGGCCTCGTTGGGGTTAGTTGGAATGTCAACTTCCCAGGGTTTTAACATTGGCATACGATCTTCGTTTGACTATCATAATACCTCATTTCAAATACCTCCAAGAGGAGGTCAAAAGAAGACAAATAAACTAGATTTGCAATTTTTCAGTCTCTTTGTTTTCCCAAAAAAAAGTTTTTTAGGCCCTCAAAACGACATTGAAAGTTTAAGACCTGAAAAAATGCCAAAAAATAGTAAGTTGTGTTATAATTAAAGAAACCAAATGAAACAATGGTGGGGGTCCAAGTGGAATAGCTGGGTGGCCACCAATATCCACCTGGATCAATACACTAGTCAGGACAAACTTGAAGAAGATCCTCCTTGACTTTGTCACTAGAGACCATGATTTCTTGGATAAAGATATCTGAGGGATGATGGACAACCACCAATCTGCAGAGGGCACATCTTTTACGAGGGCCTCTAACTCCTCTAGTATTAAAAGACATTAAGATCATGGGGACCCCATATTAGATAACGCCTCAACTCTATGGGCCCTGGGAGAATCAGTTACATTTGATATCTCCTTAAAGAGACCAACCTAGCTAGCACCATCACGAGTAAGCTCTTTTTTGTTTAATTTTTTCTTTTTGACAATGACATTTTTGAGGGAAGGATTGAGATCATCTAGGAAAGGAACACTAGGTTAAGGAGAGGGGTAGGTTTGGATTCTAGGGTTTCGTTGCTCCAAATAGGTCATCGTGGAATTTTCGTTATAACGTTTTCACTACGAAGTTTCAAAAGCTAAAAACAAAACCCATTTGAGAAGAAATCAGTCTGAACCTCGGGTCCTAATTTAAAATCTTGTCTCGCTATATTTTCGGAGCTATGATCTGAGGAAGTTAGGGTTTTTGCAAGCTCCAGAATTTCATCTCAAATAGATCATCGTGGAAGTTTCACTATAATGTTTTTTTATACAAAGGTTCAGATCCTGAAATTAAAACCCATTTGAGCCGACATCTTGGTGAAGCTCAGGTCCAAATTTTAGATCTTGTCTCACTATGGTTTCAGAGATATAATTTGAGGAATTTAGGGTTTTTGCAGACTCCCGAATTACATTCTAAATAGGTGACCTTGGGAAAATCATCATAACTTTCTCTCTAAGAATCATATTGAAATTTCATAAGAAGATACATAAAGAATATGGATTGTAGTTGTCTGTGTATTTGTTTTAGGTTCTAAGGTCGAAACAGGGACACGTGGAACTTCGTACAAGTTCGCTCTATGGAACTAGTCTATAATCAGGTCATCGTGGGAGATCTGACATAACTCTTCCTTACAGAATCCAATCTTGATGAGACTTGTGGGGTTAGAAAGAGAACTTAGAGGGCTACTTCAGGACACAATTTTAGAACTTGGAGATATGAAATTACAGAGTTACATTCGTTTCAAGATAGAGCTCCTAAAATCAAGAAAAAGCAATATGAGGAAGTTTGATGGCAAGGATCCAGTAAATTGGATACTACAGATGGAGAAATATTTTGATCTACATGAGGTGCAAATATTAAAAAAGGTATGTATTGCATCTTCATATTTAGAACCGGATCATTTTTTATGGTATAAATAGCTTTGTTCTCGTAAACCACTTGTTACACGGTCAATTTTCATGGAGGAAATGATAGCACATTATGATGATACAAAGAGAAACACCTTCTTTAGCCAATTGATAAATATCAAACAAAAGTGTTCAATTGTAGAGCACATTGAGGAATTTCAAAAATTGAATATAAGGGAAAAAGATATTCCAAAGAAGCAGAGGATTGATGTCTCCATAGGGACTTTAAAGGATAACATTCAACATGATGTTCGTCTTTGGGAACCTGATTCATTGGAGAAGGCATTCAGGTTGGCAAGAAAAGTGGAAAGAAAAATTATGGCAACA
>APFE031687785.1:0-60750 GCA_000404065.3 Pinus taeda | reverse complement strand
ACAATTTCTTTCGTTGCTTCAGCTGCTGCCACGTATTTTGCTTCTGTTGTGGAATCTGCTGGAACTGATTGTTTGCGTGATCTCCAAGAGACAGCTCCTGATACAAGACTCATAGCATATCCTGAAGTAGATACTCCAGTTTCTTTGTCTCCATCGAAGTCTGAATCAGAGTATCCAATCAAGCTGAAGTCGTCCACCTGTGTATACTTGATTCCAAGGTCTTGAGTTCCCTTCAAGTACCTTAGAACTCTTTTTGCAGCAGACCAATGTCCCTCACAGGGCTTTTGCATAAACCTGGAGAGGATTCCAATAGCAAATGAAATTTCTGGTCTGGTAGTAGTGAGATAGATGAGACTTCCTATAAGCTGTCTGTACTTTGTTGCATCCTCAAATTCCTTTCCTTCAATAGATGTGAGCTTTAAGTTTTGTTCCATTGGAGTAGAGAGAGGATTGCACTCTGTCATGCCAAATCTGTTTAACAAATCTCCAATGTATTTCTTTTGAGAAAGAAATATGGATTTTGGATGTTGGGTTACTTCAATGCCAAGATAGTAATGAACATAGCCCAAATCAGTCATTTCAAAACTTTTTCCTAATTCTTTCTTTATGGATGCAATATAACTTTCATTGTTTCCTGTCATCAAAAGATCATCTACATATACCACAAGATATACAACTGTTTTGCCAACTTTCTTGACAAATAAAGTTGCATCATCAAGATCAAAATGATTGAAGTTGAGTTTCAGAAGATGCTCAGTTAGCTTTTCATAACAGGCTCGTGGTGCTTGTTTGAGGCCATACAAGGACTTCACAAGTTTGCATACTTTATGTTCATGTCCTTTCACAGCAAATCCTTCAGGCTGAGACATAAAAACATTTTCTTTTAGATCTATATTCAAGAAGGCAGTTTTTACATCCATTTGATGGACTTTCCAACCGTTCTGAGCTTCCAGTGCAAAGAGTGTCCGGATGGTGGACCCATTTTGCTGTGGGAGCAAAAGTTTCCTCATAATCGACCCCTTCCTTCTGTGCAAAACCTTTTGCCACAAGCCTAGCTTTGTGCTTGTCAAGTGAGCCATCAGCTTTGTACTTGTTTTGTAGACCCACTTGCAGCCAATTGGTTTGGTTCCAAATGGAGGATCAACCAGCTCCAAGTGCCATTATTTATGAGGGCATCATACTCCTTTTGCATCGCTTCTTTCCATTCATCATGAGAAGCAACTTCTTAAAGTAAGTTGGTTCAAAATCTGTAGACAAGTTCAATTCACAATCATAAGAAACATCCATATCAACAGGTGAATTAGAGTCATCTACATCACCTTCATTTTGTCGGTTTGAATTTCTGGTTCCTGTTTTTCCAATTTCATCAGGATGAACACTTTCAAGTGTCTTTGTCAGCCACTTTGGGGGACCTTTTTGAGATGGTCCAGGCTGCTCTGTTGATTGATTTGAGAGTGAATCAAGATTGAGTCTCCCAATTCTATCAATTACATCACTTAAAGCATCATCCGTTGTTGGAGTTTCAGTCGGGGGAGAGTATTCTTCAGAAGAAGATTCCACATTTTGATCTAGAATAGGAATCCCCCCTTCAAGATGTGGAATCTGATTATCAAATTCTTGAAATGATTTCGTTTTTGCGAATCTATCCAAGCGATCAAGTTGCCGCTCAACAACATTGTCAGATTGGATGATTCAAGAAAAAACATCTCTAGATGTAACAAACTTTTTATTTTCTTCATCATAGAGGCGGTATGCTTTGGAGGTATTTGAATACCCCAAGAAAATACACTTACGACTTCTAGCACCAAGTTTGTTTCTATGTACCTTGGTATCAAAGCATAACAGGTGGAACCAAAAATCCTGAGATGTTTGACCGAAGGAACATGTCCATACCACAATTCATAAGGAGTCTTGTTTCTTATAGCACTAGATGGACATCTATTCTTTATATATGCAGCACATAGAACAGCATCAGCCCAAAACATTATCTTTACATTTTTGAAAAAAGCATGGATCGTACCATATTCAAAATTGTTCTGTTCATTCTTTCAGCTACACCATTCTGTTGGGGATTATAAGGTACAGTTGTTTGATGTTTAATCCCATGTTGGCGAAGATATTGTTAAAATTCATTTGATGTATATTCTTTTCCATTATCAGTGCGAATAGACCCAATATGAGATTGTGCATCATTTTCAATCCATTTATGAAAATTCTTGAATGTTAGGAAAGCATCAGATTTGTTCTTCAATAAATAAACCCAACACATTCTGGTGTAGTCATCAATAATGTCATGATATATTTATTTCCATTTGCAGAAGGAACAGGCATTGGACCACATAAATCTGAATGAATAAGTTCAAGCTTCCTATGTGCTCTTGAATGTGAGTCATGAAAGGATTGTTTTCTATGCTTTCCTAGAATGCAAGCATCACATTGCTTAAGTTTTCTAGGAATTGTAGGCAAACCAGCAACACCATTTTCTTCAATAAACGGAGACTATCATAGTTTAAATGTCCAAATCTAGCATGCCATAATAAACTTGATGGAAGTGTACCTTCTTCATGATGAGAAATATATGAGAAATGTTGTTTATGAGCAGATGTTCCTTGCAGTTTGAGAAGTATTTCTTCTTATATTCCCCTCATGACAAGTGAGTGATCAGATGATTTTCTCACCTCAAGCTTGCCATCAAACATATGAATGGAGTGACCTTGCTGGCGGATGTGGACCAAGGACAGCAAGTTTCTCTTTAGCTGTGGGAGATATAAAACATGATCAAGAAGAAAGTCTGGGAGACCAGGCAATTTAAGCCTGATTGTGCCAAGCCCTGATGGCTTGATTTTTGACTGATCTGCAAAGTAAACTACTCCATCAACATTGTCAGTGAAATCTTCAAAAAAGTCTTTTCTATGAGTCATGTGACAGGTTGCTCCTGAATCAAGCAGCCAGTCATTTTTCCAAGAAGCAAGTGAAGTGTTAAACAAATCTTCATTTACTCCAATGTTACATTGTGCCTCAATATAGTGAGCGGATTCAGGTGCTTTACCTCTGTCTGTATCATCATTTTTACCTTTCTGTTGGTTTCTTCTCTGCTCAATTTTGTCCCATGGTAGCTTGCATGTAGAGGCATCATGTGATCCATTTCTTTTGCAGCGAATACAATGTAAATCTGCCTTTTCTGCTTGAGGATGTCTGCCCCCCCTGCCTCTGAAGTATCTTCCTCTTCCTCTTCGTCCACCTCTTCCTCTTGTAGAATCTTGAGCAGGATATTTTTCTTTATTAGCCATGCATACAGTCTCTTCAGAAGATTCAGGGACTGTCTTCTTTCCAAAGGCTTTTTCCCTTTCAGCAAACTTTTTCACAAGAGATTCAAAGGTTATATCCTTAAGATTTCCATTTTCTTGCAAAGACTCAAGATAATTTGAGTATGTAGGATATAGTGCCTTGAGAAAAGCAATAAGAGATATATCTAGTTGAACTTTAGTGGAATTGATATCATGCACTATAGATTTTATTTCAGATGCAAGACCAAGAGGGTCATTATTTTGCAGTTCAAGAGTGAAGAGTTTGATCATAAGTAGGACGACTTCAAGTCCAGAATGTGAGTCATAGAGCTCTTTTAGCTTTTGTAAAGCTTCAAAGGCAGTTGAACATGTTGTAAGATGACGAATCACCTCCTTATTTACAAACGCTGCTATTAATGCATAGGCTTTGCTGTTCTTGTTTTCCCAGATGGCAAGCTCTTTGTCTGATGTAGGCTTTTCTGGTTCACTGTCTCCTTCTCCGACACACACTCCTTTCCACAGCTCATTGAAAATGAGGGTGTGTTGTACCATCCGGGACCAGTCAGGATAGTTCTCCTTGCCAGTGAGAACTATTCCTATCATAGAGATGATTGAATTCATTCTGTAAAAGGTTACTTCTTCTGATATAAAAAACTTTTGCTGATATATTAATGCTTCTGATGGCGAAAAAAAAAAATACTCTTAAAAAACTTCCGCTGCTTTTTTTTTTTAAAATGATTTTGCTTTGGAGAAAAAATCATTAAACTTCTGCTACATATATCTCCACATATATATTTCTGCTTTAAAAATGATTTTGCTTTGGAGAAAAAATCATTAAACTTCTGCTACATATATCTCCACATATATATTTCTGCTTTAAAAATGATTTTGCTTTGGAGAAAAAATCATTTAAAATTTTGCTAACTAAATATATGGCCTACGCAGAAGCTTGCAATTATTTTCCATTGTTTGTAGCAATCTGAGTTCTGAGTTAGACACCAAATAAAAACGCCAGAAGCTTCATTTGTTAAACCTGGGTTTTAATTCATACTATCTTCAATCTTCAAAAAGATATCCCTATGGAGCATTCAAATCAGACACACTTCACAATTACAAAGCATCCTCTTATTTCGTAGAAGCGGCTCCCTTCGTTTATCGACTATCTGTCAAAACTTTGACTGACATACTTGGATTATAATTAAAATATATACACAAATGCAATGTTTTCCATCAGTTTGTCCTTCAGAAATCGCCTTCCATCTTTCTGCTGCACTATCTTTCATCCTGCGTTCTTTCATCTCTATTTCTCACGTAACAACACGACCATGACCAGTCAGATCTAAAGCCATTTACGTTTTTAGTGCATGTCACAATACTGCTTACTGATATGGATGAAGTATCCTTATCAATACCAATTCAGGGTTTAATCAAGTTTGAATCCACACAAACTGAAAGATAAAGAGCACACGCAAACTCATTAAGCCGAGAAAGAATTCATGAAATGGAAAACATGTTATGAAAGAAGTTTTGACCCGATTATCAGTGAACTCTATCCATGCTTATTGTATCCAAGCTTAAAACGTTTTAAGAGCTGCAACAACCAATCCCGTTTTGCAGTATGCGACGGCCATCGACAGAGATTATTTTCTGTTGACAGAGATGGTTAAAGCCTTGGGAAAGTAATGAAGAACCAACGAAAGGAGAGAGCTCTAATTAAAAAATGCGTCCAGTCTCAGTTCGGCTGCGTACTCAATAAGCAAGGTGTTTCAATGAGCAAGGTGTTTCAATGAGAAAGGCGTTTCAATAAGCAAGGCGTTTCAATAACAGTCATATGTTACCAATCCAGTGGTTTCAATGTATTGAAATTCCAGGCATTTGCAGGCAGCAACAGTCTCCAGGCAGCGACAGTCTTCAGGCAGAGGCAGTCTTCAGCTATTTCAGGGATGTCAGAGACTGAGCAGCTCTCAGGCAGGAGTTACAACTATTTCTGGGACCTGTGCTCTGATACCATGTTAGGCCAGGGTAACTCCAGAATGAATGAGCGAGAGAAAACTGATTATTTTATTCCTTAGCTAACATACATTTATATACATAAATATGGCGGATCAGTTCATCTTCTGGATGACTGTCCAGTTCACCCATCTGTTTCGGATTAGGTGTCAACACAGATTAAGACATCTTCCAGAGGGATAATCTGGGTTATTTAGGAAGAAAAACAAAAATAGTGAAGACTGAGGGACACTAAAGGAGAAAAGGACAAGATTAATGCATGAAGGAAGATTTGAAGATAAAGGGTATGTAGGCCGAGAAGGTACATGAGATTGGGGGGGGGGGGGGGGGGGATTTCAAGATAGGAATCAATAAAATAAAGATTCGTAGGCCTTTCAAGGTTTGAATTAGGAGGATTAATAGCTAAACTATCCAGCAGCAAGATGCCATTAGTCGAAAGAGACTCTAGGAACTTACCTAAAAGAGCTTTCAACGATGGCAAAGAGATCCCAGAAGAAGTGGGAGGAAGAGACATTCCAATTATTCCTTCCCAAATAGGTACATAAGAGTCTTCTAGAGATACCAAAACCGAAGCCTTTCCTGAAGAGAACATGCATACCTTCGCCGCAACATTTGAATGGATGGTAGCCAATTTGGCTAAGACCAATACCCCAGAAGAAAATTGAGTTGATATCAGGGGGTCCATACCAAGAGACTTTGAGAAAATAACATCGATAGCCTGAGAAATAGTCTCCGTTGGGGCCAATGTACCCGAGGGTGTCCAACTCACATTAACCTACCTCTAATCACTAGGAAACCCTCCATCAAACACAAAATAGACTCTCTTTAGAAGACATTGAACCTTGGCACCTAGCCTAGGGCAAGAAGGCTTGTGCATCCCCACTAAATCACAATCCACTTTTAAGTGGTCCATGTGAAGACATTTCGTGCATCTAAAAGGGATCTTCTAGAAGTCAATTTTTTACTAAAGGTCACATTCCTAGAAACAATCTCCAGTTCATTCGGTACAGTTATCCACATGGCATTATATTATGAAAAGGCTACAATAAGACCTTCAAATTATTGTCCAATCAAATTTTTGAAAAATAGTTTTTTTAATAATATTGAAAGCAAATATTTATTTTACAAAGTTAAACATTATAAGTTGCATTGGTCAATGCTAAACTAATATGGTTGATGAGCGAATCGATTGTTAGAGTCCTACCTTGGCAGTGACTAATAATGATTTTGTAACCATATTTAAATTTAATTAATAAGCACATAAAAACTTAATTCTTACAATAAAATTATAATATAACAAGATTCTTAACCATGGATATTCACCCCCACTTTACCGGGGTTATTATTGACTTGTAAATAGGCTTTATTACAATACCATGGCTTATCAGTACCACATGCCCAAAAACCATAACTCATTTTACAATCAAAATATTTTATAAATATTTTATTTTAATTTAATTGTATAACATTTTTTTAATTAAATCTAAAAAATGTTATAATTACTTTTGAGATATATCTAAACCTTCTATCCTCACTATTATTAAAAATATTCCATGGATATTCCATATAGATTAAATCACGGTTCCAATAAAATAAAAAATGAGAATATTTTTATATATAAAGATGTGAAATTTATATTATACTAGTTTAGATCCATCTTAACTCTGGATCTACCAAGCGTCGAGAGGGATCAAATCTCTTTTCACTCCAAAAGAGGTTTGCACCTCAAGATATTTGTTCCTTCTCTGCAGTTGGTAGATCCAAAGTTACCAATACCAAGCTTCAACTGTCATAAAACCCTAAATTATGTGTTACCAATATTTTATCTTATTTATATGTAAAATTAATTTGAAAAATAAGAATAATCATTTGATTAAGGTACAACTAATATAAATGTACATATTTGAAATTAAATGTTATAAATTTGAAGTGTGTGCCAGCTATGACAATTGTCCCTCTTCAGGACAAGGGCCATGCGAAATGGGGGTATGCGCAGCTCAAACCAACCCTTGTCTAATCACCTTAAATGCGCGGAGGTTGGTGAGCGAACTGGGATTTGGGCTTCATGTATCACAAAGGTATTGAATTTCATAAGAACGTTGGATGAGGTTATTGGTGTGTGCAGTGATCAGGTTAGGGATAATTGTAGAGGCAACCATTAATTAGGGGAAGGAGTTCGAGAGGAATGTTTTCGTTAAGTTGCATGCTAGGTCTACCACTTGGCATTCCATTAGACTGCAACGGAAGGGTGATGAATTTTCGTTCTTACATCACTCCTCTCAATACATTTTTTATAAATGCGGTAGCTGGTGTTATGCATGGAAAGAGTACAAGAGTGTGAAAGGTGACAAATGGGTGGTTATTGTGTTAATCTATCCCTATCCCACAATAATTTTATCTGGGTTTGAGGAGGATAGTTTGTGGGTGTTTATTTTTGTTGAGGGTCTGTGCTATTTGGAGGGGAAGTGCATTAATCCAATCTAACTTTCTCTTCTTAGATCCTTTGGAGAATGTCCATGTTTTTTATCCTATTTCTACATAATACAAACATCGGTCCAGTCTTTGAGCTTGTCATGGTTCTACCCACTTTGGCACTTTAGGGGGTCGATTCTGCAGGGATATCGTTCAACTGTCTGGTTCTAGTATGTGGAGTTTGGTACCTAGGTAACCTCTCTATCCGGTTTTAATTTTTTATGGTTTGTTGGGCAATTGGGATCACTAGCCTGCAAGTTTTCAGTTTTCAGTTCCTCCTACACTATAAGTATGGAATTGTATAGGTCTGGAAAATTACTTCCTTAGGTTTACTTAAGGAAATCCAATCTTGTTTAGGTGTCTAGCACTGGTTTTTTGCTCTGGTTTTTTACTTTCATAGTTGGTTTATTTAAGTTTACAATCCACCTTTTTGGGTACATGATAGTCTCATATCTGATTTCAGAAAGTATAATAGTATGTCAATTCAGTTTTACCATAATGGCACCTAGAAAAGAAATGCCTAGCTGCATGGGAGGAGATAGCAGCTCAACCTCTCGACGAAGGCATCTCTTTCAATGGAATTCAGTCACCAACTATTTTGACTTAGTGCCAAAGGAGGTTCGTACAAAGATCATAATGCTTGAGACAAAAGAATTTGCAGAAAAGTTGCATTTTTCATAATTAGAGGTTGGGTTAGAGGACCTTAAATGGATTCTAGATCCACACAAATTCCGGAAGAGACGACTCTACTTCATTCCATGGCCATTCATCAGCAGTTGGACATACTCTTTAGAATGCTTTTGTGTGACAAACAAGTGGATCATTACCAACTCTTTGTGGGGCAAGAGGATATAAAGAAAATGCTCTGGAATGTCTGATTTAGTTTGAATGATATCCTAGCTCATGCGCGCAAGGTGGAGAAGTTTGTCCTTTCGGATTCAGAGCTGAGGTACTGTCCAACTCTCCTATAGTTGTTAATGCCCAGCCTAATACTTCTTCTTCGTCATCGACAACTTCTCTGCTTTCTCTAGGTGTCATCTCAAATTAATGTGCATCTTTAGCGCAGGTCATCTTTTTTATTTGGAATTGCTTGGTATGCGTCGCCACAAAGTTGTGGTAACCATATCTAACAATCTTGGGTTTTTCGTAGTTGTTGCTACAAATATCTTGAAATGCGATGTTCTTGTCATTCCTTCTTGCAACTCTGGACGACAATTTAAACAATATTATCTATAGTTCCTAGTTTTGGGTCAGTGTTGAAGGTTGAATTATTGTATAAATCTATATATGTGTTATGTTGTTGGTATGAATTTCTTATCCAATAATTATCTATATAATCATGCTTATACTTGAATAGAAATTTTGTGATGATTAACCCAAAAAAATAATAATAATAATAAAAAATTGGTAAGCAAAAAATGTCTAACAATAAAGTCATAGGCCATATGTACATTAATTTTAAATAAAAGAGAGAGAATACAACTTGCTTCAAATAATAATCAATACCATCATTACATATGCCACTTTGAAGCGTAGATTCTCGCCTAACCACATATCTGTATTGATGGCACGCAGGTTATGCAAATGGGCCTCAAGCAAACTTAAAACACCATTTGGTAATCAGTGGGAAAATTTTAGGCATAACAGACTCCTCTGAGTATACCATCTTTGTTACTCTTTCGCTCTTCTCGAATGTTTTTCGTTACTGCTCTTGAGCGTTCATGTCAGTACCAAAACCTCTTTGACAAAAACCCTTCAACAGAAGTCCTCCGCTGCCTACTCTTTTTTAAACTTCCCCGGCATGCTCAATTGTTCCTTTTAAAATACCCACATGTAGCAGGTACTGGTGTAAAAATTTGTTACGCACTCAATTAATTGACTCCTACTCTCAAAGTGGGAGTGGGTAGCCTTTTCAAACAGCATGAATTCACATTCAAGCTTCTAAAATCTCCAGGACATGGGGTAGGGCTGATGGAGTTGCGCCACTCCCTTTGTTTTAAAAATTCCGAACGGTTCATAATCATCACACTGTATTTTCCTCGCTTTCATATTCATTCATTTGCCAATCTTGGGCTTAGTACATGAATTTCCGGAGTGCATAATTCACCGCTTATTTTGTTTAAAAAGTTTGATATTTTCAATTGAATTGATTAAGCTCATGATACTGTTACTTCAGTATGGACTTCATTAATGTACTCCATGAAGAAGGTTTATTCGTTAGATACAGTTCCTGTAGTCATGACACATCACAAACGGTTTCATGCGTCACTGACAAATCAAATATTTCATCAGACATTATCCACTGGTTTGCAACGATGGGAATCAGAGACAGAAATCCCTGCAGAAGAGAATAACAGAGACTGCCATGGGAATGTTAACGATGCGGGCACGGGACAATGGGATATTTTGGATGTACTGCAGGATTGCATCAATACGAAATCTCTGTTAATGGGCAGAAGAACTCATGCTCACATGATCAAAAATGGGATTCGAAATGATGTTTTGGTTACAAATTATCTCATCAATATGTATGCCAGGTGTGGTAGTATAAAGGATGCCCGCGATTTGTTTGAAAAAATGCCTGAACGAAGCCTTGTCTCCTGGAATACTGTTGTTTCAGCTTATACCCAGAGTGAGAATGGAATTGAAGCTATCAAAATGGTTTGGAGAATGCAACAGGAAGGCGTTCTGCCAGACAAATTTACGTTCACCAGTGTTCTCCGGGCATGTGCTACTCTAATGGCTCTTGCAGAGGGAAAACAAGTTCATGCTTTGATTGTTAAGATTGAAACAGAGTTCAATGTCTTTGTGGAGAGTGCCCTGGTTGACATGTATGGGAAATGTGGAAGCGTGGAGGATGCGCGCCTAGTGTTTGATAAAATGCCCGAGCGAAATCTAGTGTCCTGGAATGCTATGATTGCAGCGTTTGCACAAAATGGCGAGGGTGAAGAAGCATTGAACGTTTTCAGGCAAGTGCAGCGGGCAGGTGTGAATCAGAACCAGTACACTCTTTCAAGTGCTCTGAGTGCATGTGCTAGCCTTGCAGCTCTGCAAGAAGGCAATCAGGTACATGTGGTAAGCATCAAAACTGGATTTCAGTACGATGTCTTTGTTGGAAGTGCCCTTGTTGATATGTATGCGAAATGCGGAAGCATAAAAAATGCGCAGAATGTGTTTGATGAAATGCCCAAGCGAAATGTTGTGTCGTGGAATGCAATGATCACTGGATTTGCTCAACATGGCCGGGGGATTGAGACCCTGGAAATTTTTGAACAGATGCAACAGGCAGGGGTGAAGCCAAATGGCATCACTTTCGTTTGTGTTTTATCTGCCTGCAGCCATGCAGGCCTAGTGAATGAAGGGCAACGTTACTTTGACTCCATGACTGGAGATCATGGCATCACGCCGAGGATCCACCATTATGCTTGCATGATCGACCTTCTTGGTCGAGCTGGGCGTTTGTATGAAGCAGAAGATTTGATCGACAAAATGCCATACGAACCTAACGCTGCTGTTTGGGGATCTTTGTTAGGTGCTTGTAGAATTCATAGCTATATGGAGTTAGCTCAACGCGCGGCAGAACGACTCTTTGAGGTGGAACCACATAATGCTGGAAATCATGTGTTGCTGTCAAATATTTATGCTGCGGCTGGCAGGTGGGATGATGTGGAAAAGGTGTGGAAACTGATGAAAGACAGTGGGGTGAAGAAAGATAAAGGGCGTAGTTGGGTTGAATTAAAAGATAAGGTGCATGTATTTGTTGTTGGAGATAGATCTCACCCACTAACAGAGAAAATCTATGCTCTGTTAGAAAGATTGACCGAGCAGATAAAAGAAGCCGGCTATGTACCCGAAACCAACTATGCACTGCATGATGTAGAGGACCAGCAGAAGGAACACCTTCTTGGCCATCACAGCGAAAAATTGGCACTTGCTTTTGGGCTTATCAGTATGCCATCTGGTATTACCATTCAGATCAAGAAAAACCTTCGTGTCTGTGGAGACTGTCACACAGCCTTCAAGTTCATCTCAAATATTGTTGGGCGAGAAATTGTTGTGAGGGACACTAACCGTTTCCATCATTTCAAGCATGGACAATGTTCGTGTGGAGATTATTGGTGACTCAAAGTTAGGACGAATTTATTTTTGTATTATTAGCCATGGTTGGCTTCTTTTATAGTAAAAGTTCAAGATTTATTGTTCTGATTTTTCTCATCCCTGACAACTCTTATGCAGCAGGCAGTCTGCTTAAGATACTTTGAATAGGTTATGGGAAATGGAGGGATTTATGTTATCTGAGTGACTATGCATGTACTACATATGTATAACTATCCATGACTAATGTCTTGTTGTGCTTCTATCTTTTCATTCAAATTGTATACTTTTATTTGAAGAAATATGAATATTTAGTCCAGACGAAGAACACCACCTAGGTAAAGATGAAAATGACTCGAACATTATGGCCTACATCATCAACATGTCTACAGCAGGATCTTGAAAGGAATGAGCACTTTTGGCCAAATTTGAGTTTCAAAAAGATACGCACAAGAAAGCGTGAAGTTGGCATGAATCTAACATCTCTAACATCTTATTTGGGTTTTGCAGTAATCTGTAGACAATTCAAAAGCAACTTTGCTGCGACAATCTCAACAATTGTTTTGTATTCAGTCAAATTATGATGTTTCATAAAGGTTATGTGATGTTATAATCAGTTATGAGTAAAAACAAATATGCAATACATAATAACTGAAAACATAAAAAAAGAGAAACAGGATAGACTTTCTTTCCCTAGAAGTGAAAATGGATGCACCTACAGCCCAGATTTTGATAACAGGGCATCTGCATGTTGTATAGATGACATAGAACCTTTAAAGATTAAATATTTGTTAATTGGATGTACTCTAGAAATATAGAACAGGTAATCATACTTGGACGAGGAGTTTCCTTAGAAAACAGAGGTGAAACATGTCAATGGGCATTGGTTAAGTGAGATTAAAATTTAAGCCATTTGCTAGAATTCCACTCTAGTTACAGTTTACCGCATGCAAATGGCATGAGTTTCTGTAATATCCCGATTTGTTATTTCACAAAAAAATCAGGATTTTTCTTCAGGAAACTATGCTGTAAAATTTATTAATCAAATTACACAAATTAAACCATAAAATTAACAACAAACTAAGAAATATGAACTGCAACTAAGAATTGACAAGATATACATGCAGTGAATCCTACCCTATTTTATTGATATGAAATACGTAGATACAAGAAACTGTAAATGGCTGAGGTGATGGCCTTAAAGAGATCTACAACAATGCTGCACCAGGCCTCCAAGATAAACTGATCTAAGGAATGCACTTGTGAATTCTGATACTCAGGTTTACAATGCTACCGCATACAAATACAAGGCTTATGACAATAGTCTAAATTTATGTTGTAAATTTAAGAACATGCCTTTCTTTGAGCGATTTAAGGACATGATGAGAAGTACTGATAAGGGTTGTTCCATGGACAGAATTAAAACTTGTTGATTCCTAATGCAATTACCACAATCCTGGAACTGCTTCGCTAGAAATATGAAGATCCTCTTCTACAAATTTCAAAACTTTTTGTTGATGCCTTTTTACAAACAATTTGTCATCGGGTCTTTCATCAAACATGTGACAGACAAACTGAAAACATTGGCACAACAAGTACTTAGAGAGAAATAGCAGCTTATTAGTTTGATTGAGAGGATTACCAATTAAACTCAGGAACCTAGTTCATGCTTTAGCAATGCAATATTCAAGGTGAATAGATCCAAAAATATATATGTTAACTTCAAAGTTGCATGACAATGGTTCTGTAGTGGTACAACAAAATTAGGTTAAAAAATGACAACCAAATCTTGTAAATAAATAAGATGCAGTCCTCCTTGTATGAATAATCCATAATTCAACAGACTTAAGAACTCGGTACTCCTGATCAGATGATAATATTCTGCCCAGAATCTTCAGGCTTCTAAGATCAATTCGACCCCCTTGAATATAGATACTATAAGAATAATTTTGGTCCCCCAATGTCAAAGTCTCTTAACCTCCACAAGTGAGAGCTCACGGCCCTCTTACAGGATATCCAGTCACCAATGAGATGAGGAATTCAACCTTCTCCTAAATTACTTCCAGCTTGCCAATGTAAGGGAAACATACCCAATAATTACCAATAATAATCTAACCAAGAATTGCAATGAAAATTGTCTGCCACAGTATAAACTCGCTCAGAGAATACAGGGAATTTATCTCTATTATATATGAGGAAACTCAGAGTACCTAGTAAGAGAAAAACATGCCCAGATATGTGGTATCATTTTGGAAATAGAAAAGGATCACGCCCAGTGATCTTTTCTTCCAAATCAAGATAATCATGCCCATAAATAATGTAAATAATGATGAATCTCAGCCTGCTAATGGGATTAGTTCGCTCAGGATTTTTATGGACCTCGACTTGTCAAAAACAAATACACACGCCCAGAAAAAGAAATGATATCGGCCATAGCAATAAAGAAAGATTCCATGCCTCCGATAATGAAATTGATCCCCTGAACACTGGTGTAATTCGGTCCTAATTCAAAGATGAATTCAGCCTCTCTATTTGGCATCCCAAATGATAGGTCAAGCCACTGGAATAATTGCAATTTGGTCATAACCCTGGGATAAATTTGGCCTCTCCCTGATAGTAGATTTGTTTTTCCAAAAGTGCTCTAGAGATGTGTTGGATTTCGTCCTCCTGAGATGTGAAACAATGCAGAATAAATTTGGTCTCTTGACAGAGAGGAATTTTGGCCCTTTGATAGTGATGAAATCAACCTATGGTTTCATCCCCTCTAGTTGAGAATGATTCGGTCGCTTGACATATGTGATTCGACCTAATGTGGCACCAATAGAATTGTCACTCAATTTTATCCAATGTCACCTGCAAAATGGCATTAACCCACTCCAATAATGCCTACAACATAAACTCAATGATGGAAAGAATAAACCCTTGCAATGGCCCATAACAGCAAGTGAATTTCATCCTCCAAAAATAATAGATTTGAACTTCGACCCCTAATGATTGAACTCGGCCTCCAAATGGATTTTAGTTTCCAATGAATGGTGCTTTCATCCTATGACAAAAATGGGTTTTCGGACTGTGATAATGAAAGAGACTCCCGGCCTCTCAATGGATATTAATCTCATCCTACTAATTCACTTAACTTGTATAAAATGTGACTCGTCTCCTTTAAATATTTGCCCAAAAATTTATATTCTCGGCTTTCTTCCAAATGAAATTAATTCAACCTAAGGGTGAAAGAAACACAACCTTCCCAAACTTAATAAAATAAATTTTCGAAATTAATTTAATGATGTAAAACTTTCCTTTGAGGAGGTTTTTAGAACACCTAATATGTAAGTAATAAATTTGTGAACAATAATAGATCGAAAATTTGATTAGCTTGGTGGAGATAATAAAACGATAAACCTGGCCATAACCTGATAACCCTGGGCATAAATTGCTATGTTTTGTCTTCTTTCTATCCACTCTTAACAACTTTTCTTTACTATGGAACAAAATGCACTCAAATAGAATAAACATGTTTTCCTCCTAGTGGTCTAGTCATAACACACCTCAATAACCATCTAGTGGTTAAATTTCACCCATAAAACCCTCATGAGTTGCAACTTGACCCACTTTTCTAGCCCCTTTTCCATGAGTAATGGGGCTTGACTTAGCATCCTATCAAATTATGGTGATCAATCATGATAGATCAAGTTTTGAAAGGCATAACTTTTGCATCTGAACTCCATTTGATGTGATTCTTGTACCATTGGAAAGGTCTTCAAATGTAGAGTAGTGTTAGGGGGTGCTATACTTGAGTGGAAAATTTTTACTCCCAAAACATGTCATTTAAGGCCTCAAATTGGCTTGAAATATTTTTGACCTCGATTCTCAAAACCAGGTTTTGCCTCTAAAACTATTCCTATAAGCTTATTTATATGATTTTTCCAATTAGGATCATACCTCCCTATTTTGGAGGATTATGGTCCCCAGAATATTTTACTAAATGAGGTGAGGAAATTTTTCCTTACCTTCTCCCTAAAGTACCATTTAACCTTGCTTGAAAGTTGTCCTTTAAATCCCATCTTCCAAAGTTCATGTTTCCCTCGTCTTGTAGTTATAAACCTCTTATGCTAAACTATATCCTTTGTTAACTATTCTTGAGCATTTGGTGTTAAATTATGTATAAAAGGTAGGACCTACTCTTCTTCTTGATCCAACATGAAAGGCTCATAGAGTTGCAAATTTTGTACATTCACCACTAAATAAATGTGCATGTTTGGGGGTAGACTGGGTCTATAGGCATTATCTCCACCTTTTACAGTGTCTCAAAAGGACCATATCACAAAGCCTTGATTTTCTTACAAGGACCTTGTAGCCTCTCCTTGTTCAATTGTAACCATACTTTGTCTCCCACCTTGAATAACTTCTCCATTTGGTGTTGATTGTGTATAGCCTTGTACTTTTCCTGAGACTTTTTCAATGGCTCCTATACTTGTAGATGGATCTGTCTAATCTTCTCAACAAATTATCTTCCATTAAAGCATCCCATGTGAGATCCTCCCTCACTCTTTCTTGTTATCCACATGAAATACCAAAATTTTAAGGTGGAAAATACCTAAAGAAATTTTCAAATGGGGACTTACAAGTAAAAGTGTGGATTGATTTGTTATAAGAGTGTTGTATATATACTATATTTTATTTACAAGTCTTTGGATGCTTCTGATTATAACCCCTCAAAATTTTCACTTGACTACTATTTTCCCATATATATGTGCATGGAATGTTGTAGACCTCTTCAAATTTATGTCCATATTCTCCCATAATGTAGTTCAAAATACATTGAAAAACTTGTGTCCATGTCTGAAACAATGTTCTTTGGTATCACAAAGTGCACCCATACCTATCCAAATAACTAATTTGTTGCTTCTTTCAAGTTGATTTTTTTTCTTGTAAGACATGAGAATGCACATCTTGTATGAACCTATCAACCACCATGAATAGGTAGTCATGTCCCTTCCTAGTTGTTGGTAAACCTCCTATAAAGTCCATGGAAATTATTTCCCAAAAATAAGTGGATACAAATAAGGGAAGGTATATACATTGTTTCTTGTTATTGGTCTTGATGCTACATCAAAGCATACATCCTCTTATGAAGCTCGCTACATCTTCTTACATCTTGGGCCAATACACATACCTCTATAAGTTTACCATTGTTTTCCCTACACCAAAATTCCTTGCAACCTTGGAGGTGTTAATCTCTCTAATTAGCTACAGTTTCTCACCTTTACAAACACATACCTTGTCCAATCTATAGAGTGACCCATTATGGAGATGATAGTTAACTATGTTATCACCGTCATGTGCATGACTTTGGCTCTACGACTAGTGAAACAACTCATTTAAATGGCACATGTTCTCATTTTCTGCCCTTTCTTAGTGGATGTATGCAATTCCATTAGATATAATATTGGATGTACTCAATTTTGGCAAGGTGACTCTTTTCCAGATATATGGAAAGAGTGGTGGGATCAGACCTCCCCAAAGTAGACTAGGAACATCCCTCCCCTCATATGTTGGGGCATATGGAATGCAAGAAATAAAGTTATTTTCTGAGATAAAGTGTTCATATTTAATTAGGTGGTTGCAAGAGTTATAGCTAACTATGCCATGATTCCCTTAGAAGAGACTCCTCATGCTCCTCAAATATTGTAGACAAAGAGATTGATAAATCAAAATCCTGGACTTTCTTTGATGGAGATGCATTTGAAGGAGGTGATTGTGGTGGGGGTGCAATTTTGTAACTCAATGTAAACCATTTTTTCACAGTACAGAGTGGTTTGGGAAGAAGAACCAATAATTTTGCATAACTTCTAAGTTGTAAGCTTCTTCTTCTTTTCACTATTAAGAAATGATTCCACTCGTTGCAGATTTTTGGGGATTCGATGATTATTATAAATTGGTTTAATGAGATTCAATGCTGACACGTGCCCACACTGCTCCCAATTCTTGAGGAGGTTTTGCATATTAAACAATGTTTTGACCAAATTTCTTATCGACATATTCACAGGGAGAGGAACTAGGCAGTAAACGTGCTCTCTAAGGTCGAATCTTCTCAGGTTTTGGGACTATGGAAGATGTCTGAGAATATAGAGGGGCCTCATCAAAATATTATCATTGACCATTCATTGAAGGCCTTCAACTGTATTTCCCACTGGAAAGAGTTTAAGGATGATAGTTTTTTGTATGTTATTGGAATGTTCTTTTTTTGCAACTTGGAATGCATATGTGTAGACAACTAGATGATAGATTATATGAGATAGTTTTTTGATGTATTGCAATATTTATATTTGGATTCTATTATTTATTGCTCTGTTAAAATGATGGCTGATCACGCTTTTCTTCAAAAAGAAATCCTTTAAGTCCTCTTCCTTTGTATATCCCTCTTTGCATGCATCATGGGTGAAATGCAAATGTGCATCAAAGTTCCCAAAGTTGTGATCTTTGATGTGGGTGGCCTTGAAAGCATATCAATTATTTTATTGTGCTTCTCTTTCTCTACTAGATCAATAAATGAAATTGGTGTATAAAACCCTTTCACTTGTAATTCTTAGTCTATTATAACTTACTGTGGGATTACAAGTATTGTAATGGTTAGCGATCTATGTGGATGATTGTATCCATTCACATTAGAAAGTGATTCCAATTTTTGACAGCTCGTACTAGGACATATATTTCCTTGCTGTAGGTAGGGTAGTTGAGAACTACCCCATGAAACACTTCAGAATGGTGGTATGTACACCTTCCTCCCTGCATCAAGACTAGTTCCATAGGATACCCACTCACATATGTCTCCACTTCAAAGGGTTGTTGCAAGTTTGGTAATGCAAGAAGTGGTGATTGACTAATTTTCTTATTTAACTCCTTAAAGGAATTTTGTTAACCATTTCTGTAATAAATACACTTTCCACTCGTTGTTATGATGTGGTGTGGTGCAACTACTACTGAAAATTAGGCTATGAATTTCCTCATATATTGTGCTACCACAACGAAACTCTTGACCTCAAAAACATTGGTAGGCACCAATTAATTCATGAAGGAATCCATCTTGGTAAGATCTATTTTTAACTCTTCTCCACCATTTACATAATCTAAATACACCAAAGTCTATTGTGAAAATTCACATTTCTTTAGATTTTCCAACAGTTAATGCTTCTTCAATGTCTTTACCACCTACATCAAATGTGAGATGTGATTCTCCCAAGTAACATTGTATACTAGTGTATCATCCAAATGCACAATAACAAATTAATCTAAATGTGGGCACATTATATCATTCATTAATCTCATGAATGTAGTTGGTGCATTTCATAACCCAAATGGCATGACTAACCACTCATACAAACCTTTTCTGGTTTTGAAGGAGGTTTTCCAAGTATCATATTCCATGACTCAAACCTAGTAATACCTTGCTTTTCAGTCCAAATGGGTGAAGTATTTTTCTTCCCGCAATTGGTCCAATAAATCATCTATCCTTGGCAAGGGGTACCTATTCTTTATCATAATTCTGTTAAATTCCCTGTAATCAACGCACATTTTCTAAGTCCCATTCAAGTGACCCACATGGTGAGGTACTTAGTTGAATGATATCCTTCTCCAACACCTGTTTACATTACTTCTTCACCTTGTTAACTTCTATAATGGATTGCCTATACCACCCGATGTTTGGAAATGGAGAGTCCGAAAATAGTTAGATCTCATGCTCCACTTTCATCTTAGGTGGTAGCCTTTTAGGTTTCCGCAACACTTCCCTATATTTGTATAGAAAATATTATAGTTGTTTTCATTGTACCTTAGTGTAACCCTTCAGGGATGCCTTTGTTCTCATTATCTCTTCTACAGGATGAATTTCTTTTAAAACAATAAAACATACTTCTTGCTAGAACTAATTAATTTCTGGAATTGGTTGGCACTTACCAATGAAATTATAGACTTTCCATTGTGTGCATTGACAGTGAACGATTTTCCATCCTTAATGAGGTATCTGTTGACAATGTTGGAAATTCATCAACCAAAGGGGTATCCCCAATATGAAGTCTCAATTATACCTCACACCATTTGGAGTAGGAGCCCCAATTGAAAATACAGTTGGTTTCCATTGTACTTAAGGATTTTCCTTGGCTACAACTATTAACATAATAGGTTATACCAACATTCTTTGAAATAAGAAAGTTGACACTGTGAGGCATACAACTGCAATGTATATAAGGTACTTTCACAGAAAATAAAGAGAGAGTGATCCTCTAGAAGAAGAGTAATAGTATTATCCTAAAAGATACGCACAAGAGCATAAGAGGATTGTTAGTTAACCTGCAAAATAGTTCACAAGATAACAATGATCATAATATTATAAATAACACGCATTTAACAAGATACATACTAAGGCAAATAAATTAGTTCAATATCATTAGCATAAGTGAAACAACATACATCACAAACATATAGAGAATAGTCTTACAACATTCACAATATATGCATGAAATAGTGTTGACTCTGAGAACTTCATATATTAAGTGGAAGTGCCAAGGTATACAATTACAATGCTTCCACACTAGCCCTAAGCGTGGAACATTAAGTCACCACTTTCTCGTCCAAAGAAATGTTTTCTCTCCTATATCAAGCTATAGAAGCCAAGGGGAAATTTTAATTCCTAAAAGTCCCTTTGCTTCAGTTATGAGGGTGTATTTATCAAAATTGAGGTGACTCTCCACCTCCCATGTGACCCTTGACCTCTGTTTTGACTCTTGAGCTTCTACTATGACTTTTTTGAATTCTTACATGACCTTTGAGCTTCTATATGACTCTAGAACTCTCTAGTGACCCTTCATATTCCATGTGGGACCCTTGGTCTTCCACACATTTTACATTTTCTGATTTTGGGAAAATACACAATTACATTCCACAAATGATGTGGAAAGATGTTATGACACATGTGACTCTTGAGATAACTATTGTACAATCCATGACTTGGCAACATATGACTTGGATCTTCATGATGATGTGTCAATGCCAAGCTTCTCTTCTCACTACTTCCTTGATATCTTCGTGACAGAACTTGCATGTGCTTTGTCTTCTTCATCTGCTAAGGGGTTGATTGATATGGAGTCTTCATACGATCCTAATCGTTGATCTTTTTTCATAAGCTAGTGTCCCTTCTTCTTTTTTCTTGATGAATTCTTCATGGTTCCAACTTCATAGGTGTCGTCTTGTATGACATCTTATGCATCATCCTGTCATGTCAAGATATAGTACCTACCAATGAAATTCACTCACGATAATACAACATCATTCCAAAAATATCCTAGTCTATCTTGCTTCATGAAAACCACTGGTTAAGCTAGAACTAGGTACTGGACAAGGAGGAAGGCTCGGGGATTGCGCAATGTGTAGTTCTAGAGGCCAAGAGTGAGGTATTGATGCTTTTGGTTGCATAATGTGTAGCACTGGAGGCTCAGGAGACAATATTGTGCAGTAAAGGATAACAGTCAGGTAGGATTTTCCAATGTAACTACGCAATGCATAGTTCAGGAGAGAGAGAGGCACAGAGGGTTGTGTAATTGCGCAGTTTAGGAAGGTGGGGAGACAAAATGTTGCTTGCAACTACGGAACAGGCATAAGGAAACTAGATGGTAGGAAGGATTTCATAGTTCTGGAGGTTAGGAGGTATTTGTTGGGCACTGTGACTGCACAATGCACAGTCCTTGCAGGAAATAATTGTGCACTGCATTGTTCCAGGAGATAGAGATGCATGCTTGAGGCTTGAAACTGTGAAATGCATATTTCAAGGGAGTAGAGTGTGATTAGGTTGGTCGGGCATGAAAATTTCCAAAATTTGACGAAGTGTGGGATTAGTGAGGTAGAGATGAAATGAAGGTTGGACTTGAACATGATGACACACTTATCATAATCGACGACACAACATTAAACACTCAGTACTCAAAATCAACATGATCCCCTTAATGTGACGAAAAAACAACATTCTCCTCCAAGTGCGACACTTAAGATATAATTTGTGACAACATTAACAACAGTAGTATGATAATGCATAAAACTTTTTGAATGAGTCTAATACATGTCTATATGATATATAGGACCCATTGGTACCAAAGTTTCCTCTTGAAATGAACCATAACTCTACTTTTACAATGTGCGACACTTCTCATGCCAAAATATGACACTTGCAACAATGAGAAAAACATGAAAATGACACTTGCAAAAGCTCAAGAAAGTGAAAGAAACACATGCTATAGCCAAGAGGACACAAAAGCGTCACTTGTAAAAGCAAAAGCAAGAAAAAAATATAGTCACAAAACTGAAAGAGGCACTAATGAAAACCAAAGTGCACAAAAGCGATAGTTGAGAGAACTCAATAGGGTGATAATACAATTGTAACTATCAATGAGAGATATGTTAGCTTGGGATTGTGTGCTGAATGTCTACATGGGTTGTTCAGTCTCTTTCCCCGGGGATTGTTCAATCACTATCCTAAAAAATTACAAGCACTGGCAGTTGGAATATAAAAAAGAATCAACTGACTATGAAGTGCCTATGAACAATCAAGTGACGATGGCTCATAGGATCGCAAGTAAGCTCCAAAATTCAAGTGTAAGCAAAATTTTAGAGGGTGTTTGTCACAACGACAACACTTGGATACACACTAGTAGAACTTTAGCTTCTCTATTTAGGTTTTAAATTTAAGTGAAAATTCTTAGTATTTCAGGAAGTATTTATTCACCATGTATATTTCCTCGAATTTTCCATTTATCCTGGTTAAATATATAGTCCCTTTTATTCCTTTCTCAACTTCAAACACATGAACATAATACTAGTCATACCTCAGATTTTTCGATAGGTGAAAAGGATAATAAATATACCAATATTTTAAGCACATTCCCTAGTGTTACTCTGCTACCAGATAACCTTCACAGTACCCCAACAAAGTCACCTCAAGGAGACACAAGCATCGCTTCACTGCCAGCGGGCCTATTCAGTACCCTAATGAAGTTGCTTGCTTCACCTCTCTCCATAGGAAGCCTTTCTCTTCTTCACCCTTTTATTTTATTTTTTTAAAGATATGCTTAAAGAATTTATTGACTATTTATATTACGGGTGGAAGATGGATCCTGACTTATCAAGATAAGGAGAGGTTGTTCCTTGTTTAAGGGATTTGAAAGATAACTTAATTTAATATGCTTGTTTTAAAGTTCTTCTCCTTTCCCTTCTCTATTTGGTTGAGTCAACATGTTGAAACACCATTCAATACAAGGATGAGTAGGGACGAATATCCTAATAAAGATATGGGCTTCATAGTTCGACCAAATTCTTTCCATCTGGAACGAAATCATATTTTCCATTCAAACATTATCGACTTTAAAAAAAATGTAAACCAATACAAAGAAGGGTATTACATATTGGCCAAGATTTGTTCATCATCACAATTTCCTTTTTCAAACTTTTCCACATTGTGTTTTGAACCAAGAGAGAGAATTTTCATGCAGAGTCTTATTAAATAAAAGAAAAAAAGGCAAGGCATAACAAGAAGAAAAAATCAAAAGCAGAGCATAAGTAAAACTTAACTGAAAAGGAGCACGGGAAACAAACAAAACAAACAAGCCAATTGCAAGGTCATGCAATAAAACTAGAGGGATAAAATGCACCTAGACCTACTTCTAACCTAACAGGCTAGAAGGCCAAGGCTAAGTCTAATGGAATTTGCAATGTAACCACCGTAACCGCTCTTGAACTACAAACATAAATATGTGAACAATTAAAAGCAATTTAAAGCATTGTTCAAGAGTAAAAACAACAATTTGAAAAGCTTGAACAATGAAATAAAGGTCTTGCTTATCAGCAAAAATATGTGCCATAATAACTAGATTTAACTAGTCTTAAGCTTTACCTTGTTGATTGAAATGAGGGTCATGCAAACATTTAAGACTTCTCGTGAGTGTACATTCATCCATTTTTTTAGATTTTGCAAACATCAAGAATGATCAAAACTTACTATTTGCCATGGATATTGCCAAGTAAGATTTCTTTAACCATTCAATGATTGGATCATGGTATTTGAACTTATCAATATGAATACCCTTAGACTCATGAGAAAATGAATTTTCAATTAACACAATTGAATCAAAAAGAGAATCTTCTTAGGGGAATTTGATCTAATCTCATCCATAAAATTTGTTAATATGGTGAGAACATGACATAACCATTAGTTCATGTTGAAGTGCCTCAACTATCCAAATAGAATCTGAACATGAAATGATAAACTATGATGACCATTGGGTTCAAAAAAATCAATCAATGTAAAACAACTATCACAAGGTATGCTAATGGGAAAATGATTAATTGAGTGATAGTTTTTAGAACGAGTATTATGATCAAATTGGTGACTATAATATCCTTAATTCTCCATTGGTTCCTTTTGTATCTGATTAGACACCATGCTAACAATATGAAAACTTAAGGTATTAAAGGCAATTGCCAACATTATAAATCTAGGAAACCAATTTGGATACCAAGCTGACAAAAGATTGGAAGTAAGGGTCAAATCAAACTAGGTATTCATATCAATACAAAGGTTTTGGTTCATTGATTGACTCAAGAATTTACTACCATTCAAGAAGAGAGATTGTTCCCAAAATATGATTAAATTGATGACATAAAAGGGATAGAATGGTGATCTATTTTGGAAGCGTTTGACAAGGAGGAATCTTCCAACCAAAGATGAAATTTGTCTTGACAATCATAATGACAGGATTTGAAACTGCGTATCCATAAAATATATGTTCCCCAACCCTGAGTTTTATGCAATGGATTCAAATGATGAAGAATTAACCAAACTAGATTCTTCCACTCGATGAAGAACTATATCTTTAGAGTTTAGAAAATTAACTTGAAAATGCTAAAAGTCCTTTAAGAATGATCTCACTTCTAGTGGATGAATATTAAGGTAAAAATTATGCATGAAAATCTAGATCCAATGTAGTTTGGAGATCTCAATAGGATTGTGCGGACCTAACATAACCATCAGCAGGGGCTGAAGTGCCTCGACTTCCTAACATCTCTCTGAACTTTTTGATGGTTGTCATCAAATTTGGGTGGCTTAGAAAGATTAACAAGTAAATATGCACCACTATCATAAGATGTATCAATGATAACATTATTAATGCAACTCGTTTGATCATACTTAAGATTAAACATATCATATTCTTGATGGATAGAAAATTGAGATACATCAATTGGAAAACTCCCATGAGCATCTTCCTCCTAACATATGAAATATTTACAATTGAACAGATCATGAATAATTGATTCGATCATTTTATCCTTTGATTGTAGGATCACACCATTCTGTACCTTGTTGCAATCATGACCAGTCAGATAAGGATCTAAAGAATTAATAAAATTCGCTTGCACACCGGACTCATCCAACATATTTGGGTACAATGAATAGTGTGCTAGAGGCGAGGAAATATTAAAAGTCTCAGGAAAATAGATGTTAGTTGTAATTGAATCAAGTTGAAGACTCATTGAATCCTCATAATATTCATCAACATAATGATCAAATAAAGGCATATCATTATGATCTTCATATTGATCTGACTTTACTTCAATAGGGTATATTGAAGATTTGGAAGCCTGACAACTTATTTTTTCAAATTTGATATATGAAGATACATGAATTGAAGAAATTTTAGAATAATTATGAATTGAAACACTATCCCATCCCATAAATGAAGATTGCAAACTATTAGAATTAGATTCTAAATTGATACCTCACAAATCTAAGCTTTCAAAGGAAGAAAATATGCCATCTGATGTACTTGGATATGCATCATGACATGTATTAATGGAAATAGAGATTTCATGGTGATGGTTTTCCAAAGTCTCAAATTCAATGAAGGATTTGAAATCAATTGATAGGTTATCATATTGTAGGATTGATGATCAGCCAGAAATGTAAGATCGCCATCCTGAAAGGGGGGAAGGAAGATGGAAAATATCTTCGCTGCTTCGCTCCTCTATATGTGGAATAAAATTACCTTGTAAATGATCACTTCTGAAACAACAGTTTGAACATCATTAATAGTTGAAGTAGATTGACAAAAAAGATCATGAAACAAGGAATCATGAGACATAGATGGTGGAGATTGAAGGGTATCCCTTGAGGAAATCATACTTTCGATTGGATTAGATTCAAGATTGAATTTATGAGTGTTAAAATCATCTTGAGAGCTCAAGGGTTTAATCTTCACCTTAGGTTTTATGAAATTATTGAACCATTCCAAGTTCTCTTCAATAGGATCTATATCATGGGAAGGGGTTAGTGGTTGAATGGACAAATCAATAATTTAATTTTCAGATTTCCCAACTTCAACATTATCACAAGTGGGCACCCAAATCATCACTGGGAAAGGAGGAGGACAAGGAACAAAAGGAATAGTAGGTTCCTCCTCTAAAATTAGAGGTGTATCATGGTTTGCAAAAGATGGGGAGGGAAATCATTCGGGGGTTTAAATTCAAAAGATCTCAAGGTGAGTAAAATCAGACTTTGAAAAATTTCCATGATTAAATATGAATCAACCACTCCCTCGGGGAATTCATATCAAATGTGAAGAAAGTGATGAAGAAAATCCTCTACATATTCCCCTGGTTTCATTCTAATCAAATAATTCCTTTTACAAACATCTTGATAGTCATACCTATCAAAGGCTTGATGAAGCTCCATAGGGAGTTATTTGAATTAATGAATGGAAGCAATTGGTAAATTACAACATCATTTATTAAATCAGCCTTCAAGAGTGAGGGTGAACAATTTATTAGCAACATATTCACAACTAATATCATAATATTCACAAAATTTGAGAAACAAAGATATCTATTGAGTTATGAATGTTTCACCCTTTCCATCAAAATTCAAATTGGACAAGTCATCAACTAATTTTGTGGGGATTGAAATATTTTATCTATTAGAAAAACACTCTAGGCTTATTATTTGAGAAAGAGCCATTTAAGATGAGAGATTCAAAATATACTCAATGGGCACAAGTTGTCACCTACCCCTCCCTCTAGTGCCATCTGTTGATGGTGCTAGAAATTCTTTAACCAAGGGGGTCTCCTCGATATGAAGTCCCAATTAGACCTCACACCATTTGGAGTAGGAGCCACAAAAAAATATACGGTCAGTTTCCATTGTCCTTATGGATTTTCCTTGGTTGCAATTATTAACATAAGAGGTTATACAAACATTATTTCAAACAAGCAAGTAAGTTGAATCTATGAGGCATATAATTGCAATGTATATAAGGTACTTTCATGGCAAGGAAAGAGAGAGTGAGTCTCTGGAAGAAAAGTAATAGTGCTATCCTAAAAGAGACACATAAGAGTATCATTAGTTAACTTTCAAAATAGTTCACAAGATAACAATGATCATAATATCATAAACAACATGTATTCAACAAGATACATACTAATGAAAATGATTTAGTTCAATATCATTATCGTAAATGAAAAAACATACATTGCAAGCATATAAAGAATAGTCTTACAACATTCACAATATATGCATGAAAGTGTGTCAGCTCTGAGCACTTCATATATTAGGTAGAAGTGCCAAGATATACAATTACAATGCTTCCACACTAGCCCCAATAGTGGAACATTAAGTCAATACTTGCTCCTCCAAAGAAAGATCTTCTCTCCTATGCCAAGCTAGAGAATCCAAGGTGAAAGTTCAAGTCCCAAAAGCCCCCTTGCTTCAATTATGAGGGTGTATTTATAACAAATGAGGTGACTCTCGACCTCCCACATGACTCTTGATCTTCTACTATGAATTTTTGGAATTATTACATGACCTTTGAGCTTCTATATGACTCTAGAAATCTCTAGTGACCCTACATATTCCATGTTAGACCTTTGGTCTTCCACACATTTTACATTTTCGCATTTTGGGAAAATACGCAATTACATTCCAAAAACGATGTGCCAAGATGTTATGACACATGTGGCTCTTGAGATGACTCTTGCATAAGCCATGACTTGGCTATTCATGATGATGTGCCAATGCCAAGCTTCTCTTCACTTTGCTTCCTTGATATTTTCATGACAGAATTTTCATATGCTTTGTATTCATCCTCTAAGGGGCTAATTGATATGCAGTCTTCATACGATCCTGATATTTGATATTTTGTCATAAGCTAGTTTCCCTTCATCTTCTTGCTTGATGACTTATTCATGTTTCCAACCTCACAGATGTCTTCTCGTATGATCTATTAAACCTCCTCCTTGAGCATCATCTTGTCATGTCAAGATATAGTACCTGCATATGAAATTCACTTATGACAAGATGACATTAGTATGGAAATCTCCTAGACTATCCTGCTTCATGAAAATCACTAGTTGAGATGGAACTAGGTATTGGATAGGGAGGAAGGCTCAAGGATTGCTCATTGCACACTTCCAGAGGCCAGGAGTGAGGTATTGATGCTTTTTACTATGTAATGCACAACACTGGAGACTCGGGAGATAAGACTATGTAGTTAAGGATCACAGTCAGGCAGGATTTCCCACTATAACTATAGTTCAGGAAGGTAGGGAGAAATAATTTTTATTACAACTACATAATTCATAGAAGGAGACTGGATGGGATGCAGGATTGTGGAGTTTCGAATGTTAGGAGGTAGTTCTTGGGCACTGTGACTACACAATGTGCAATGCCTGGAGACAGTAATTACACATTGTGTAGTTCCAGGAAACAAGGATGCATGCTTAAGGCTTGCAACTGCATAATGCGTAGTTCAAGGGTGAAGAGTGAGCTCAAGTTGGATCAGTGAGGTCGAGATGAAACCAAGGTTGTACTTAAACCTGATCATACACTCAGCATAATTGACAACATAACATTAAAAATTCAACACTTAGAATCAACACGATCCCCTTAATACAATGGAAAGACAGTATTCTCCTCCAAGTGTGACACTTAAGATATACTTTGCGATGACAGTAATGACAACAGCATGACAGTGCATTAAATTTTGGGAATGATTCTAATGCATGTCTATATGATATATAGGACCCATTGGTACCAAAGTTTCCTCTTGAAATGAACCATAACTCCGCTTTTACAACGTGCAACACTTCTCATGCAAAAAGACGACACTTGCAACAATAAGAAAAACATAAAATTGAAACTTAAAAAGTGAAAGTGACACATGCCATAGCAAAGAGGACACAAAATCGCCACTTGTAAAAGTGAAAGCAAGAAAAAATGACAGTTACAAAATTGAAACCAACACTAATGAAAACCAAAGCACACAAAAGTGACAATTGAGAAAACTCACTAGGGTGATAATACAACCGCAACTATCAATGAGAGATCTGTCAGCTTGGTATTGTGCACTGACTATCTACAGGGGCTGCACAGTTGTTTTCCCCAGGGACTACACAATCGCTATTTTTATATATTGCACAAGGAATAGCAACAAGAAACACACAGTGCTTGAATTCCAAGGTGCATATTGACTATTAGGCTTGCTTGAAGAGATGCGCTCGTGAATGCATTTAAATCTAAGCATGTGTAAGAAAGTGACTTTGGCACTTATAATCTCAGAAAAAATCAATCGATCATGAAGTGCCTACAAAAAATCAAGAGGCGATGGATCATAAGATTGCAAGTGGGCTCAAAAATTCAAGTGTAAGAAAAATTTTGGAGCATGTTTGTCACAACGACAACACTTGGCGACACATTTGTAGAACTCTAGATTCTTTGTTTAGGTTTTATATTTAAGTCCAAGTTCTCAACTATTCAAGAAGTATTGATTCTTCATATATATTTCCCCAACTTTGCTACTTATCCCAGTTAAAGATATAGTCCCTTCTATTCCTTTCTTAGCTTCAAACAAATCAACATAAGATTAGTCATACCTCAACCTTCTCGATAGGGGTGAAGGCTAATAAGTATACCAAGATTTTTAAACACAATCCCCATTATTTCTCTTATGTCAGCAAGCCTAGAAAGTACCCTGGAAGAGTCACCTCAAGGAGATGCAAGCATCGCTTCTCTGCCAGTAGGCTTGTTCAGTACCCCGAAGAAGTTTCTTGATTCACCTCTCTGTGTAGGTAGTCATTATCTTCTTCACCCTTTTATTTTATTTTATTAAAGACATACCTGAAGAATTTATTGAATATTTATAGTACGGGTGGAAGAGGGATCCCAAATTATTGAGAGAAGGTTAGGTTGTTCATTGTTTAAGGGATTTGAAATATAACCTAAGCTAATATGTTCTTTTAAAAAAATTTCTTGTTTCCCTTCTCAACTTGGTTGATTCGACATGTTGAAACACCATTCAATACAAGATTGAGTTGGAATGAAGATCCAAATAAATATACAAACTTCATATTTCGACCAAAGGCTTTTCATCTGGAATGAATCATATTTTCCTTTCATACATCATCAAATTTAAAGAAATGTAAACCAAGACAAAGAAGAGAATACATTTTTGCCAAGCGTTGTTCGTCATCACAATTTCCCTTTTCAAACTTTTCCACATTTTGTTTTGAGACAAGAGAGAGCATTTTCATGCATAATATTATTAAATAAAAGAAAGAAAGGCAATGCATAACAAGAAGACAAAATCAAAGGTAGAGCGTGTTACACAACATTTTGTCACTGTCCATGTACTCCCCATTCCTTGATCCTAGAGGACCTCTACAGTGAACCCTGCATGCTTTGCCTTCATGGAGAAACTCCCATTATGTCCCTCTTCATGAGCAGATCATTTCCCTTTTGCACCATTTCCCCTTAAACTTTTGCTTTGCCCAATTTACAAGACTGATGCTAATGGCCTTTGCCTCCCCCATGCTGATGTGTAGATATTAGCACTATTCCCCACACTGATTGGTGCGGCTGAGTTGTGTTCCAGTCCTGTTATGGAAAGTTTTTTAAATTAGAGTTGAAGCTTCCATCTCTAGAAGATCCGTAATGGAAGTTTGGTAAATAGTTTGGCCGAATGGGGTCGAGGATGACAGTTTGGGCTCCTTTCCCCTATAATGATGGAACGACCTCAAGGGATAAGTCCTTCTCCCATGAGAAGAGGATCCATCTCACATCCATCTTTCCTATATAAAACCCCCTTCTTCCCAAGCACAAGATAGTTAGAGTTTTGGATGAGTGTGAGTATACTATTTTGATTAGACAAGAAAGCTATTACTAGTTGTAGACATCTAGTTGTGTGAGGGAGAAGTTTGTTTGGTTTGGAGTGAAGCCTGAATGGAAGAGTCTTTAAACTATTGTTGTTTGAAGCCATCATGAAATGTTAGCAGAAGTGTGTGGTAATGTGGTCTTGTTAGAGGAAGACTGCGACATCAAGACGAATGGTTGTAATCTGTCTTTAGTATTAATATATGCAACTACCGATTGATTTCCTACATGTTTTGTACTATTACATATTCATGTCTTGATGCTTCTTGACTCATTAAGTAGGTTGAACTACAATTTGTCTATTATTATGTTTGTGTGTTGTTGTTTTTTACTGGTTTCAGGAGCTTGAAGAAGGAAGCGAGAGATTGCTGGAGCGAGCAAACGAGGACATCATCAAGCAGGATAAGTGACCAAGAGGTAGGTCCTCTTGATTGATTCTAACCTAAGGAAATCTTCCATAGAATGTATCTGTTGTGGCTAGACCCATTATTGGGCTAGAGGAATTTGTTCGTGTCCGCACTTATAATTTTACTTCACCACAAATTGGCGACTCTGCTAGGGAGATCCCATCTTTTTGTTTGTTTTGGATTTCATGATTTCGTGAGAACTTTGCTAGTTTCGCATTTTCCCTTTTGTTCTATTGCTTTTCTCCTGCTTACTAGCTTAAGTCTAAAATCCATAGTAGCAAATCTGGTCCCTGTTTTGAATTTTTTATTATTTTTTCTTATTTTCCTCAGATAGCGTGTTTAATCGGCTGAAAGTCGCTCCGATTAGAGCGAATTGCAAAAGAACAGTTGCGCCAACCCGCCTCTGGTGCTTGTTGTTAGTTAGGCAGTCGCGCCAATTCCTGTAAGTGAAGATTTAGGCTAGATCCCAATCTTGGCCAATGTGTTCTACTCTCGTGTTTTTGACACTATGATCCTTTTGACTATTATTCTCCTTGATTAGAAAGCTACCTTTTCTTTTGGTTTTTATTGCTTGTAGGCTTGTCATCTCACTGTTTGATTGATCAAGTCATTGAGTGGCAAGCGACATTAGAACATCTAGCTATTCGTCCATTCAGCAACTTGTGGACTCATCGAGTCTGGCTGTGGGTGTGTTTGCTCCTTGCATTTTTTTTTTGGTCCTTCTTATGACTTTGACCTCTTTTTGCACAAGTTTCAAAAAGTTTTGTTTACTAGTTTGAACGTCTTTTTCTAGCATGGATTACATTGTCGGTCTTGTGTTTGGCAAAGTCGGTGCTTCATCGACCTGAATGAACTTCTATTTTCCTGTTTTCATTTGCTTGAAGAGCTCATAGTCTCAAAATTTTTCTCAGTGAAAGACTGTATGCGAAATTTTGTCTCGTTGTTTCAGGAGAAAATATGAAATTCTAGCTTGTTGTTTCATTATGATTCGCATCTCTTAGAAACTAGAATTGCATCAACATTTGAAAAGGAAGAGAAATTTTTTCATTTTGAAAGGACTAATAGATAAGTGCTTGTCAGGAAATTAGGAATTGGAATGCATTTTTCATTAGTTTATTTTTCAAAAAGTGAAGTAGTGAAAAATCATTTCATTTTCAGTTGCTTGATTATTTACATTTGATTG
The DNA here is from genome assembly GCA_000404065.3 of Pinus taeda. Classification (NCBI taxonomy): domain Eukaryota; kingdom Viridiplantae; phylum Streptophyta; class Pinopsida; order Pinales; family Pinaceae; genus Pinus; species Pinus taeda. Next base: position 28,056 of record APFE031687785.1, on the reverse strand, counting down.
AGTAGTTTCTACCCTCTCTAATGTAGGAATTTCATCGAATTGAAAGGGTCTTGTCCCATTTAGTTGCATTTTAGGTTTTTCGAGTAGCATCGCTAGGACTTGAAAACCGAAACTTAACTCAAGATCAACTCTACAATGAATTCAATTTACCTAAGGTGCATTTGACATTAACGATCACATCTAGAAGGTCTAGGCTAGAGATGTGTTCCGGCGTCTGTAAACCTAGCAACTGTCATTAGCTTCGGCATTAGAAAGCGCTAGCATAGATTTGTGCTCCCCGTACCATCACGTACATAATGAGAGACCCCATTAGTCTGCAATCCTTTTATCCTTAGGAAGCCAAGTCGGCCGCCTTATGAACATGATACATAGAACACAACATTCAGGTAGATATCCTTCTCGTACTTCTTGGCTTGCCAGGAAGTATTCTACAGTTCACGGTTGCCTAGTAATCTTGTTTAGCTAGATCATCGAGAGTAATCATTTGATATTTTTTACTCATTAAACTTAAAAGATCATTCGAGCACTTGTCCTTTCGATCTTGTTTCTAATCGAAAGTGATAGATTCATCTTTGTTTCTTTCTCGACTCCTTAAAAATGAAAGAACATCAGTGTTTTATGCATCTTAAATAATTGATTGCCCATGATCCAAACATCCTGTTAGATTTTTTGACCAAATCGTGAGTTCCCTTAAAAAGACATTTTGAAGCCTTGAAGTTATTTGTTTTGTTGGCTAAGACAAGGTCATCGTGGCTAAACCATCTGGTTCACCCATTTCCTCTTCCTCTCCTTTGTCTGAAAGATTTTCCGAGGAGCCACTTCCTAAGTTATCAGAGCCATTTGAGGAGCAAAATGTTGAACTCGGAATTGTTTTGAGTGTTCAACTATTATCATCTTGTCCTCCACCTACTTTCGATTCAGGGTCATTTGCTGGTCTTGACCCGGAATCTTCGGATAATCCCGTTTGAACTCCAAAGAACTTGTCGACCACTAATGGTCAGCTTGGACTGGGTATCTATCCTCCAAACCCTCTGTTTGACATTGTTGAGATATCACCACAACACCCTTACAGTCCGTACGATCAGCCAGGTGTTCCTTGGAACTATCCCCTAGTACATGTTCGGTTGTCCTTCGTCGTTTGTTTCCAGATATAGAACCCGAGGGCGATGCTCCAGTTACTTCTTCAGATGATTCTGAAGCCTCAACTCCACACACTGTTGAGGGGGAAGAATTGCAGTTGCAGTTCCTTCCCGAGGGTTTCCCTTATTCATAAGGGATTCCTGCCAGTTGCCACCCAACTATGTGTCTTTAAGGAACTTAGTTTCGAGCACACCGAGTGCCTCATCACTCTGCCATAACTCTGTTTGGGCATCAGGCGTCAGAACTACATCAGGTCAGTTCATCAGGAACACAACCTCCCAACCAGTTGTTACTTCAGTCCCAGTACAACCCACCATCTTGAACACTCTTGTACCATCAATCCCAGTTACGCATCAGTCACAACCGACGGTTTCAAAGGTTGTCTCTTTCAGTTCCTCTGTCATGTTAGTCAGTGGCCAGATTGTGCCACTGCCTAGGGGGCAGAATCTGAATGTCTTTATGGTGTCAGGTGCCACTAATGTGAGCAACTCATAAGCTCACATGCTTGGTATAAACCAGCCATCTTCTGGTATTACTTACAACCCTGCTGACCCTACTGGATCAAGCAATGTCCAGTACCAATAGGTTCAAAATCCTCATGGTCTGTCTAGATCGAACAATGTTCAGTATCAGTAGCCTTATGGGGCTTAGGTCCAATACCAAAATCCTTACATCCCATCTGGGCAGTACATCCAGCTTGGCTATGGCCAGATTCAGTTGGGTAGTTTCCTGGGCACTGTTCAAGTACCCTTGCAATAGCAAGGACAACTTTTGCAACAACCAGGGTAGCCTTTGTTATTGCAAGGGCAACCTTTGTTACAGCAAGGGCTTTCCACACAACAGCAAGGGTAGATTATCCCGCAGCAAGGTCACCTACAACAATTGCAAGGTCAATCCTTCCAACAGTTGCATTAGGTCGTGCAGTAGCAGATGGAATATTCTTTACATACCTCTCAACCCATACCTTCACAAGGCCAACCTCTGCAAACCCAGGGACAAATTTTGCAACTGCAAGGTCAACAAAACCAACCTGGGCAATAGCAACCCTTATATACCTATCAACAAGGGCAACCCTTGTAGGGACAAGTTCAAGGTCAAGTCCTGCAGCAGCAAGTGCAGAATCCTCTTGTCCAAAGCCAACAGGTTCAAAATCTTGTTGGCCAAGGGCACCAGGTACAGAATCCCTACGTCCAAGGGCAACAAGCGTATCAACCTTATGCCCAAGGACTACAGGTCTAGAACCCTCTTGTTCCAAGACAACAGGCCCAATAGCTCTATGTTCCAGGACAGTAGGTCCCACACCCATATGTCCAAGGTCAACAAGATCAACAACCTTTTAACTCATACATTTCCTACTAGCAACTTGTGCATGGACAATTTCAAGGTATTCAAGGTTTGAATCCTCCCTTTGGTCAAGGTAATCCACAATGGGGACAGCCTCAGATGCCATATGGCCAAAATCCCTCACTATGGGGTCAAAATCCTTACCAATAGGGATGGGATCCTCCTTATGGGCCCACCTATTGACCTCCCATGCCTTTAACACTCAATTAGCTTTCTTGGCTACACTTGAGTTGTCAGATGTATCATGTCTCACAAATGATCTAATTCTTCATTCATCGTACTGGCCTCTGGTGTCGTCCAAGATACCAAATGATTGCCCAAAGTTCGATGGGAAAGCTAAAGAAGATCCTCATGCCCATGTGATGACATATCACCTCTGGTGCTCATCAAGCTCATATGTGAATGATTCCATTCATCTTCATCTTTTCCAACAAACCCTTATGAGTGTCGCAGCAAAACGGTACATCGAGCTACCTTGAAGTACTTTTCATGACTTCAATTCATTAGCCATGGCCTTTCTCATGCATTTTCAACTGTTAGTTCGCTATGCAATAAGCATGTATCTGCTCACATTGCTTAAGCAAGACACTACAATGCACATCTCTAATCATATCCATAAATGGAGACGTAGACGTCGACTGATCAAGTTCGAGATAGCTGATCATTTCATTACCAAATCATTCGTAGCCCCAATTGCTCGCAATATATCCATGGGTGGATGCGTTACTCAAGAGCAAGTCATCGCTCATGCCCAATACTTGGACCTAGTCTACTCTCAGTCTGGCATCTTATACGAATTATTACCCAATGCTCCGCGGCCATCATCCGATCCCATGACATCGAAGTTGCCCGCTGTCCCTCCCGTTGATGGATTTATTGGTTCAGTATCCCAAGCCCTTGTCAAAACTTCTTCCAAACAGAAGTCGTTCTTGAATATTGGTCCCAATAGTTCATCTCAAAACCCTCTAGGCCTTGGTAAAACCTCAGAGGTCCACGCTATCTAGTTTAACGCAACGGACAAATCCTCGAAAGGAAAAAAGAAAGGAAAAGGCAAGGCTAAAACTAATGCCCCAAAATGGGGTCCTCCCAAATTGTCTGCCAACGAATCATCGCAACGGAAACATAAGTATCCTTGCCTCATTTGTGAGGAGGATCACTATACTAAGGATTGTCCATGACGATCCAAAGTTAGTAGATTTCTCAAGGGGACCCCTGCTGTCCTCAAAGAGCCTTTTCCATCTCAGCAGACTCAAATGGTAGACCAACCCTGATTTGCTTCCTCTGGATCTAAAGTGTTCATGATGAGCACACCCATTAATGTGGCTACCTGATCGAAGGATTATCAAATTCCAGCTCCCACAACAGGGAAAGAAAAAGAAGTTCCACCTTCTTCTTCTACCCCGAGTTCTGGCCCTCTGCAAATCGAGTGCCCTAACCCTGATTTTGCTCCATGGCCACCCTCTCAAGGTGTGCTAAGGAAATCCTCGTACAATCCCAACGCTCGAGCTGCTCAGCATTACAATATTGTTGAAGATTTGGATTAAGCGCTGTCAGCCATGTCAGCTCTTGAGGTACTCCAAAGCTACCCATCACAGTGGAAGTCTTTGTTGTCAGCTATCGAGGGCATCGATCCCACCGATTCTAATTTGATTTGTTTCAATCTAGAGAACCATGTTTCGAGACTTCCTCATCAGATTTCCTTTCTTATTCAGATAATCATTAATGAAAAGACCATCCACCGCACTGTCATCGATGAAGGTGCTTCTACCTAAATCATGTCAACTACGTGGAGGAAAGCTATTGGTTCCCTTGCATTGAACCAGTCTCCGAACACATTGGAAGCTTTCAATGGGTGTGATTTGCGACCCTTCGGTGTTTCGCCCAACCTTGCAATCACCCAGGAAGGCAAGATAGTGCAAGTCGAAGTAGAGATTGTTGATACCAATCTCAATTATAATCTTCTACTCGTCTGAAGTTGGACTCATGCCATGCATGTCGTGGCCTCCTCTTCTTTCGTGTGATTCATTTTCGCCATCAAGGGAGGATCGTCACCGTTGATCAACTATCTTTCTTTGCCTCTTCCTCATCTAATGACAACATTCCGTATGTCAAGCACTTTGGTGCTCCCTTTGAGAGAGTGGGGGAAGGTCTCTTCAAAGATTCTGCCTTAATGGGGATTTTTCCCCTCCCACCTCCTCATGTTGCCTCCATTAACATGATCTTGGTCAAGTCTGATCCCTGGACCATACCTGCACCAGATCTGGTTGATGCTTGGGGCGATGTCATGCCACTTAGTCCCACCAAATTCAATTATGTGGAAATTGTTTCAGCTGTGAACTCTACATCCTTTGATTCTCATATCTCGAATACCTCTCTCGATATGTATTCACAATCCCCTTGGTTCGGCACTTTGGAATCATCTGATCCCTTAACCGAGACCTTCCTCGCTAATGAAGGTATCATGGAAATCATGTCTCTCAAGGAAGTTCCATGGATCGATAGCCACTATTGCTCCTCATTCCTGCCTCACCCGACAGTCATGTCTACCTCTTTCGAAGAGTCCTCTCCTCCATTTCCACCACCAACTGTTACTCATGAAGTATGGTTGGAAGGAAATTTGGGTAATATTACCCAAACGATGTCGATTGACATTTCTATCAAACCCGGTGTTGTTAAACACATTCATATCGAGGTATCTTGTTCTCTAGATGAGATCAAGACATATACTCATCTTTTTCAGGAATTCCATCATGTGTTTGCATGGTATTACAAAGAAATTCCTGGAATTGATCCCAACATGGTGGTGCATGAAATACCAACATATCTGGATGCGAAACCCGTTCGCCAATGACTTCATCTGGTGCACCCTAAAAATACTACTACTATTAAGGGTGAAGTCGAAAAGCTTCTAAAAGCTGGATTCATTTATCCCATTCCCCTTATAGACTGGGTGTCCAATATTGTCCCAGTGAATAAAAAATAAGGCACAATTTGCGTCTGCATGGACTATCCAGATCTTAATCGTGCCTATCCTAAGGACAACTATCTGACTCCCTTCATTGATCAAATCCTTGATGAATGTGCCGGGAGCGAGATCTTTTATTTATGGATGGTTTCTCTGGTTACAACCAAATCAATATCGCACCGATTGACCAAGAGAAGACAACATTTATCTGCCCATGGGGTACGTTCACATACAAGAAGCTCCCTTTCGGCCTAAAAAATGTCAGGGCCACATTTCAGTGGGCAATGTCCTATGTGTTTCATGATATTCGCAACATTGTCCAACCTTACTTGGATGACCTTCCTGCCCATTCTCGTAAGCGACAAGATCACCCAAAACACCTTCGGTAGATTTTTCTACGCTACAGGCACTACTACATCCGGTTAAATCCACACAAATGTGTTTTCTGCGTAGAATCAGGATGACTCCTCAGCTTCATCATTTCCAAGGACGGGATCTGCCTGGATCCGCTAAAAGTCGAGGCCATTGTAAACTTACCCCCTCCATCTTCACTACACCAACTCCAGAGCCTCCAGGGAAAGGCCAACTCTCTTCGTCGTTTTATACCCAAATATGCTGGGCTAGATACGAGATTTACCCAGTTGTTCAAACAAGGAACACCCTTTGCATGGGACGAGATAGCTGAAAAATATTTTGATGATCTTAAGGTTGTCCTCATAAATGCTCCTCTGTTGCGTCCACCATATTATTATCAATATTACTTCCTTTACCTAGTCACAGCCCCTAGCACCATAGCTATGGTGTTGGTTCAAGACGATGATGAAGGCGTAGAACACATCATCTACTACCTGAGTCAGAATCTTCTCGACACTGAAATGTGTTATGCACATGTCGAGAAGTTGGCTTTGGCCACCGTCTAGGTTGTTCAATGTTTTCAACATTATATTCTCTTACAAATGACTATAGTGATTTCTGAATGCAACCCTATGACCTACATCCTGACTCATCAATTGTTGGGGGCCAAATATTCTAAGTGGATCGTTATCCTATAAGGATTCGATTTGGTCTTCACTACGGCCAAATCTAAGAAGTCACTTGTTTTTGTAGAATTGATCTGTTCCCTTCCCTCCACAGCTCTCCTTGTTAGTGCAGATGAACAAATCCCAGATGAGACCCTTTTTCTGATTATCACCCTTGATCCATGGTATGGTGATATCATCGTGTATCTCCAAACCTTCAGGTTTCGATCCGTGTTGACCAAAGATGATAGTCGAAGGATTCAGCATCATTCTCTACCCTACCACATTATTGGTTATACTTTATACTGCGTCGGTGTTGATTCTGTTCTTCGCCAATGCCTCACGATTGAGGAAGATGAAAGAGTTCTCAATGATTACCACTCCGGGGCATGTGGTAGTCATATGTATGGTTATGCTACAACTCAAAAAATCCTTCGGGCTGGTTATTTCTGGCAATCCATCTTCAAGGACTGCATTCTTGTTGTCCACAAGTGTCACAAATGCCAAATTTACCAACGCAAGATGCGAACCCCATCGGCTCACCTACACTGCGTCATTATTGTTGGTCCCTTTGCCAAATGGGGCATCGATTATATGACATGTAACCCTCGTTCGACCGGGGGGCATGGCTACATTATCATTGTTGTGGATTACTTCACCAAATGGGTCGAAGCGATGCCTACATATTCGACAGATGGTAAAACGACAACTCAATTCCTTTTTAACCATGTTATTTCCAGGTTTGTCATACCCCAAGCCATTGTCACAGATCATGGATCGCATTCAAAGATTACATGATGACAGAATTGACATCTGCATTGGGCTTGTTCCACGATAGCTTGACCCCATATTACCCTCTGGCTAACGGCCAAGTTGAAGCCGTGAAAAAAATTTTGGGCACCATGCTTCAGTGTACTATTTGGATGCACAAGTCAAATTGGCATCTCATGCTTTTTTCAGCTCTATGGGCCTACCAAACTTCAACCAAAGATGCCACTGGTTTCACAACATTCCAACTGGTCTATGGTCTGGAAGCAACATTGCCGATCGAATGTGAGATTCCCTCACTTAAGTTAGCTGTTGAACTCCTCCCTGAAACATCACCTCAAGAAGAACGCCTCTTATATTTGGAACGATTAGACAAGACTTGCTATCTCACTGCCTTGGTCATCGAAGCACAAAAGAAACAGGTCAAATGCCATTTTGACCAGTCAGTCTCCCCTTGCACTTTCTTTGAGGGTGATTTGGTCCTGCTATACAACCAAGCTAATGATAAGCTAGGAGTAGGCAAGTTCAAACCTATGTGGCACGAGCCCTATATTGTAAAACGTGTTTTGCAGAAAGGATCCTATGAACTTATTGATTGTGAAGGAAATCCTCTCGATAAGCCCCGAAACGGGCTTTACCTCAAAAATTACTGTGCTTAGGTCATATTGCATGGTTACTTATGTACATTAGTGTGTTATTCATTTCTGTACAATGTGGTTTTGTGTGGAAGTTTTCAAACAACTTTCCTGTTTACTATGCTTTTCGTGCTTTGCAGATGTTTGCAGCTCCTCACGTCGGTTTCGCTGATGGTGATTTCAGAATTACCCGAAACCTATGATCCGTGGAATGGGTTATCTACAACCCTAACAGTGAGTTGATTAACCTTCAAGGTATCTGCCTAGGTCATACAACCAACAACATTGCTGAATATAGTGCAGTCATCGAACCGTTATCAAAAGCCATTGCTCTGGGCATCAGAGAATTGGTTGTCAACCTAGATTCACAGCTTGTCGTCCTTCAACTCAACAGGCAATATTCCATCCGAAACCCTCAAATATTATGGTTGTATCTCTGTATTTATCTGTTGGAAAGACATTTTGATTATATTACATATCATCATATTCCCAGACGCATAAATACATTAAGAGATGCATTAGCTAATTACGTGTTGGATAGACATTTGAGAAACATGTAAAAGATAAGACAAACCATTTGTACCATAATAGATAAGAAAATATAACATATATACATATGTGAGAAATGTTTGATACATCAAAACTCCAAAAAAATAATATGTATGTCTACAATAACATCAACGGCTCGTAGGCCTCATACCTCTGTGGTACGCAGGCCTCAAAATATATGTAAGTACTGGACCTAGGAACTACTCAACATGGTGTTCATGATAGCATGAGACAACTCATACTACATGACTCAGCAATTGGTAGATCTAATCTGAGACTCCCACTGTGTGCCTTTGGTACCGTTGAGGCATGTCTCCTATCCGAGCATACTCAGGAATACCATGAGTCAACCCCTCGAGGTTCCTCGCAATATCATCCTCATTATCGCTCCCTTCCTGATAAGGGGCGACAACATCAATAGTATGGGGATAGCGCCTAGCTATGGGGGACATCCTGACTGGATGCTCTAGTCCAACATCTGCATACACAAGAGAAATGTTATAAGCATGCATATACTAAAAAAATTAAAAAACATCAAAATCAAAATTTGGTTTGGATTTTTACCTTTGTCATCGAAGTCCTCCCCATTTGGTAAGGGCATATCTGGGTCTCCACGAAAATCAGTGTCGATGTATGGCCAGTCATCCACGACGATTTTCTATCATCGTAACCATGAAAAGAATGTAGGTCGGTAGGACATCTGCTAACCCCCAGTGATCTTGGGCATCAAACGACTCCAGTGGGCCATCCGTGGATCACGTAGCACAGGAGGATCAACCTTAATCAACTGATACTGGAATAGTGGCACTTGTTCCAGGAAAAAGGTCACAAGTATTGATCCGAAGCCAAATTGCTTCAAATTTCCCACCTTCGCCTTGACAACTGGCCCTTAATATTCATCTTCATGGCCTCAGCCCAGTTGAAGATCGTAGGAGCTGTGCAATCAATAGTGTAAAGGAACTTTGACTTATTAGTCTCATGTTCTGCTTCGGACCCTGCCACTCTATTGATGGTCAACAAAAGCACCTTTAGTATCAAATCCCATACACTGGAAACCTCAATCTTCTCACTTTTGGATTTCAAGGCCTTAGGATAATATGCAGCAAGCAGGGAAGATATGCTTGCCCTGACCAGACGTGACCCATACAAATTCACTAGCTCACCTCTGCGAGACAACCCAGTGATGAAGTAAATGTCTGAAGTTGTCAACTCTAGCTTGTGGTCCCCAATGACAAAAATCTCACGATTGATGTCCCAAAGGCTTATCAAATACCAAAGAAATTCAGGCTGGGCTCGTATTCTTGGTGTAAGGAAAAATTTGAGGAGCCCGCAAGCCCTCAAAGCCTCTAGGCAATTTGGATCATTCATTATTTGGGTGTCCACATCTTCGTGTTCTCTTTCCTTCCAATCCACCATTTTTGGTGATTTCTCTTCTACAAAAGCCATTTATTTGAGTCAATCATCAATTTTGGTACATAAAAATCAACTTTCAATGGTGAGTTCTTAAGAAAACTTATTTTCGCCCTATCCACGGCGCTGATGCACCTGTTTTAGAAATAGTCACACTGGTCGAAGTGGATGGCCGTGCAAATAACCCTTGGCCGACGCGATCTCGTCCCCGGAAATTGTGCCGACCGAGGTCGAAAAACTTTCACAAAACACCTCCCTAAAAATCCAAAAAAAATGGTTAAAAGCATAAATAAATAGCATGAAAATGGAACGCAGGGTTGTTGCTCCTCAAAATAGTCCTTATTTTCACTCCATTATTCACCAAGATCTTCACATTCTACCTTCATGTCACCTCCATTCCACCTCCACATCATTACATTTAACTCATTATTGGGTCATAAATATGCTTTTCCAAAGTTTATTAATTCTTAACATTTTTAAGTGGATTTATGGCTAAACTTTAGAAAATAATATGCTTATACTTATACCTAACAATTAGAATGAGTTTGTTGACATGTGTAGGTACAAAGGAAGCTTCCAGGGCATCTTTATGTGGCCTTGAATGATCAAATTCGAATTTGATAAGATAAGCCTCATGGAAAAGATCATGATCTCATGGAGAAAATCATGGACCTCATGGAGAAGATCATGGAGGATAGGGTTATGTGTCTAGATGGTTGAGAAATGTATGGAACTAAAGGAGAGATTAGTGGATCATCATTATGAGTTTGTTATCTCATCTCATTGTATAAATAGGAGTACCTCCTCCATTCCAAGGGGAGGACTCTTGGAGCATTGTATCCAACTTATGATGGAATAGAATAAAGCTTTGTTTTACATATATTTCCATTATGTAGTTTTAGATATAAGTTGTACATATATTTCCATTATGTAGTTTTAGATATAAGTTGTACATATATTTCCATTATGTAGTTTTAGATATAAGTTACCTTAATGTAGTATATGGAATGGCTTGTCACTTTGTTCTTAGGAGAATTGAGCTCACTCTAGAAGGAGCAAAGGAACATGTTATTTCATATTAGATCTTATTTCATTTAATTGCTTAGAAGTTTGAGGATTGGTTTGTGATTGATGAATGAGTTTTAAATTGGAGTCTTATCAACATATGAGAGGACAACCAAGAGTCTAAGTTAGGCTCTCTCTCTATTTGATTTGTATGATAATTGAAATTCATCTTTTTGCTTTTATGTTTCAAGTTATTTCATTTCCTACGCTTATAGATGAATCTTAGTTTAGTTTGGATTAGTACATGAGAGGAAAATCAAGAGACTAAGTTAGTCTTTCTCTCTCTTTTAATCTGAACAACAATTAAAGTTCATTCTCTTGTTTGCATTTCAAGTTTTGAGTTTTATGTAATCAATGATTTCTCTATGATACTGTAGGGAAGGAAAACTAGGATCTCCTTAGTTAGGAGCCTCTTCCCTTGCATATTATATTGAATCGTAAATAATTTCACTAGACATAGAGTTAGTTGCCTACTCTTGCATATATATTTCTGGCATCATCACAAGCTTACGAGTTTCCCCGGTCGATAATTTAATGCATAAATTTAAGCCCAATAAATTGCCCAACAAGGGCTTCAGCTCTTACCTAGAACTGACGGCTCGTCGATTGGCCTCCTGGATCTCCCGTAATCCACTTTGGAAAAACTAGGGCAAAAGAGGGTAAAACTCTTCACTACAAAGGTAAAATGGTAAATGGTAAAAGTGTATTTACTTTTCCCCTATTTATTCATTTTTTCATGAAAATATTAGGTTTTCTAAATATTTTTTACCTATTTTGTCTCAAGGACTCGATAATACACTTTGCCTTGCTTGTGCAGCAACAGGTGATGGATGTTTGACAATGACGATAAGTCATATTTCAGATCTTTTCTTGGATCATTAAATTCATATGAAAAGATCGCCAAGTATTTTTCCTTTTTTGACTCATTAAAGAGAATAAAAATGGGGGGTCCACTTTCAGCTCTTTTCCGATCCTTTAAAAATGAAAAGATGGCCAAGTCCTTGTCATTTTGAACTTGTTAATGGATGCGAAACGTGATGCGCCCAATATAAGTTTACTCCTTTTTTGGGCTGGGAGGCACTATTTAAGAAAAGGGAACTCCTTGATTAAAATGGTCAAGCGGTTCTCTCAAGTATTGTTTTCTACCTTTTCGAGCTTGAGAGACACAAATGTACGAAAAGGGACCATGTGGAGTTTTCTTTTACGTGTCTTTTTCAAACTCTCTAAACATGAAAAAGGTACCGAGTTACACCTTTTTTGAACTCATTAAAATATAAAATGACATCTGATTCGTCATCATAACGAACATGAGCTTCTCCTTCCTAGGGCTCGTTAAACTTACTAGGTCAGATTTTTCCGAAGGATGAACTTACAGTACAAGCACATGCTATCCCCTTCAAGCTTGTGATAAAAAATAATTGGGGTACTCGCCAGAAATGGTGGAGGAAAATTTGGAAATCTATCGAGTTGTGTCGGAAGCTCACTCTTGAACATGACACTCTTTGCTTCGTGTCGGGTTGGGACATCCTCCTTTACATCATTGACCTTCCTGGGTTTGGGCCGTTTATTTTTTTCCTTCCATTTGATCTCTACTATGTCACCATGACCACCGATCCTATGGATCCAAAAGCTGCCAAACTTCCAGTTGTGACGCCGATATGTTCAAGAGTTATCCTTCTATAGTCACACTTATCTCTGTTTCTTTGTATCATCCAAAATCATTTTGCATCCTCTCGTCTTGCGTCGATGATGTGGGATTCATTATGGCCCTCCTTCAACATGGTCACTTTCCATTGACATCAACTCATTATCCGGGAAGTTGACCAAGAGACTACCTTCAAGTACCTTTGAGCTTGCATGCCTCAATGGAAATTTCTTCGCACTCGACAACAAGTTCACATCATTGGCTTTCGATCAAGTGATATCGTGAATGTTCGACTTCAATTCCTGTATTCACACTTCGTGAATTGTGTTGATAGTACCTTGAGGGCCATTATCATTATTGGTGGTTTCTCTCGTGCTTGTTAACAGTTTACATCATTGAATGGTAATCAAGTGACTTTCTAGCATGTTTGACGTCAACACATCTATTTGCGTGCTAGAATTTGTACTTTTATCAGGTCGTGTTGGAGCGCAAGACCCCGGAATCAGATTACAAAAAGTCCAGGTTGCGAAGTGGTCTGATATGGTTATGATGATATACATGTCTCTATCAGATGGCTAGATGTGACCAGACCATGAGTTATCATATGTGATCCTTCTCATTATTGGATGGTTGCGACCATACCTTGGTTTCGTTATGATCCTCTTTGATAGATGGTTGTGACCATACCTTGGTTTCGTTATGATCCTCTTTGATGGATGGTTACGCCCATACCTGGATTCATTTACATGATCATTCTCTGGATGGTTGCATCCATGCCATGATTCATGTATAATTTGACAGAGATCTGAATTTATGTATATGTATATGTACTTGCTTGTAGGTTTTCCGATAGCAGATTGGTTCCCCGCACTGATTTATAAAGCATTTCATCCCTCGCTCCGGCTCGGCCTTCACACTTTAGGGGGCATCTGTTACACAACATTTTGTCAATCCTTGTACTCCCCATTCCTTGATCCTGGAGGATCTCTACAGTGAACCCCACATGCTTTGCCTTCATGGAGAAACTCCCATTATGTCCCTCTTCATGAGCAGATCATTTCCCTTTTGCACCATTTCCCTTGAAACTTCTGTTTTGCCCAATTTACAAGACCGGCGCTATTGGCCTTTGCCTCCCCCGCACTGATGTGTAGAGATTAGCACTATTCCCCATGTCGATTGGTGCGACTAGGTTGTGTTCCAGTCACGTCAGTCCTGTTATGGAAATTTTTTTAAATTAGAACTAAAGCTTCCATCTCTAGAAGCTCCATAACGAAAGTTTGGTAAATGGATTGGCTAGATGGGGTCGAGAATGACAGTTTGGGCTCCTTTCCCCTATAATGACGTAACTACCTCAAGGGATAAGTCCTTCTCCCGTGAGAAGAGGATCCATCTCCCATCCATCTTTCCTATATAAACCTCCCTTCTTCCCAAGCACAAGCTAGTTAGAGTGTTGGCTGAGTGTGAGTATACTATTTTGATTAGACAAGCAAGCTATTACTAGTTGTAGCCATCTAGTTGTGTGAGGGAGAAGTGTTTGGTTTGGAGTGAAGCCTAAAGGGAAGAGTCTTTAAACTATTTTTGTTTGAAGCCATCATGAAGTGCTAGCAGAAGTGTGTGCGAACCTGGTTTTGTCAGAGGAAGATTGCGATGTCAAGACGAATGGTTGTAATCTCTCTTTGATATTAATATATGCAACTATCGATTGATTTCCTACATGTTTTGTAATATTACATGTTCATGTCTTGATTCTTCTTGACTTATTAGGTAGGTTGAATTGAAAATTTTCTATTATTATGTTTGTGTGTTGTTGTTGTTTACTGGTTTCAGGAGCTTGAAGAAGGAAGCGAGAGATTGTTGGAGCGATCAAACGAGGACATCATCAAGCATGATAAGCGACCAAGAGGTAGGCCCTCTTGATTGATTCTAACCTAAGTAAATCTTCCATAGAATGTATCTGTTGTGGGTAGACCCATTATCAGGCTAGAGGAATTCGTTCGTGTCCACACTTATAATTTTACTTCACCACAAAGCAGGAGTAAACCTTAACTGAAAAGGAGCATGGGAAACAAACAAAGAAAACAAACCAAATGTAAGGACTAGTACAAGGTAAAATCTAGGGTCATGCAATGCAACTAAAGGGCTAAAATGCACCTAGATCTACGCCTAACCTAATGGGATAGAAGGTCAAGGCTAAGTGTAATGGAATTTCCAATGTAAACACCATAACTACTCCCAACCTGTAAATACAAAAATGAAAATAATTAAAATAAATATAAAGAATTGTGCAAGTGTAAAGACAATAATTTGAAAAGCTTGCACAATGAATTGAAGGTCTCGCTTATCAATAGAAAGATGTGCCATAATAACTAGCTTTAACTAGCCTTGAGATTTACCTTGTTGATTGAAATGATGATCATACAAACCTTTAAGGTTTCTCGTGAGTGTACATTCATCAATGTTTTCATTTTTTGCAAACATCAAGAATGATCAAAACTTATTATGTGCAACAAAGCTTTCCAAGTAATATTTCTCTAATAATTCATCGATCTGATCATGATATTTGAACTTGTCAATATGAAGACCCTTAGACTCATGAGAAAATGAATTTTTAATTAACAAAATTGAATCACTAAGAGAATCTTGCGAGGGGAACTTGATCTGATCTCATCCAAAAACTTTGTCAAGATGGTGAGAAACTAGCATAACCATCAGCTCACATTGAAGTGCCTCAACTATCCAAAGAGAATATGAATAGTGAAATGATAAACCTCAAAGATCAATAGGTTCAACAAAATCAATCAATGTAAAATAACTATCACCAAATATGCTAATGGGAAAATAATTAATTATGTGATAGGTGTTAGAACAAGTATTTTGATCATATTGGTGACTATAAGATCCTCAATTCTCCATTGGTTCCATTTGTATCTGACTAGACACCATGCCAGTAATATGAAAACTTAAGGTATTAAATAAAATTGCTGACATTATAAATTTGGGAAACCGATTAGGATACCAGGCTAACGAATGATTGGAAGCAAGGGTCAAATCAAACCAAGTATTCATATCAATACAAGAGTTTTGATTCATCGATTAAATCGAGCATTTACTACCACTCAAGAAGAGAGATTGTGACCAAAAGATGACTAAACTGCTAGCATACAAATAAGGGATAGAAAGGTGATCGATCTCGAAAGCATTTGAAAAGGAGGAATATTCTAACCAAAGATGACCTTTGTCTTGACAATCATAATGATATGCTTTGAAATTGTGTGTATCTGTAAAATATATGCTCCCCAACTCTAAGTGTGATGCAAGGGATTCACATGATGAATAATTAACCAAACCATAATTTTCATCTGATGAAGAACTCTATCTTGGGGATTTAGAATATTAACTTGAAAAATGTTGAAAGTCCTTCAAGAATGAGCCCACTTCTAATGGATGAATATTATGGAAAGAATTATGTGTGAAATGTTGGATCTAACTTAGTTCAAAGATCTCAATAGGATTGCAAGAACTTGACATAACCATTAGCAGGGGCTGAAGTGCCTCAACTTCTTGATAGGTCTCTGAACTTTCTAATGGTAGATCATTAAATTTGGGTGGCTTGGAAAAATCATTAGGTAAATATGCATTACTATCATCAGATGTATAAATGAAAACACCATTAATGCAATTGGTTTGATCAGACTTAATATTAAACATATCAAATTCTTGATGGATAGAAAATTGAGATACATCAATAAGAAAACTCCTTGAACATCTTCCTCCTAACATACGCAAGATTTACAATTGAACAGATATGAGCAGTCGATTTCAGATTTTCATCCTCTAATTATAGGACCACATCATCTTGTACTTGGTATCAATCACGACATGTCGAATAAGGATCTAAATAATTAAGAAAAGTTGTTTGTCTAATAGACTCATCCAACATTTCTAGGTATAATGAATACTGTGATAGAGGTGAGGAAAGATGAAAAGATTTAGGAGAGGAGATTCCAGTTGTAAGTAAATCAAGGTGAAGAATAATTTAATCCTCATAATCTTCATCATAATGATGATCAAGAAGAGGGCATATCACTATTATCTTCAGATTGACCTAGCTTTACTTCAAGAGGGTATATTGAAGATTAGAATCTTGACAACTTATTTCTTCAAATTTGATATCCGAAGATACAAGAATCGAAAAAATTTCAAAACCATTCTAAATTGAAAGAGTATCTCATCCCATAAATGAAAATTTCAAGCTATGAGAAGAAGATTTTGAATCGATACCTTGCAAATCTAAGCCTTCAAAGGAAGAAAAGATACCATCTGATGTACTTGGATATCTATCACCACATTTTTTAATGGAAATAGTGATGTCATGGTGATGGTTGTCAAAACTCTCAACTTGAATGAAGGATTTGAAGTCATTTGACTGATTATCACGATTGCAAGATTGATGATCAACTAGTAATGCAAGATCGTCATCCTGAAAGGGGGAATGAAGTTGGAACATATCTTCACCGCTTTGATACTCTATATGTTGAATGGAATTACTTTGTATACTATCACTTCTTGAAACCACTGTTTGAACATTATTAAGAGTTGCAGTAGATTGATCAAATAGATCATGAAACAAGGAATCATGAGACATAAATGGTGGATATTGAAGGGAATCCCTTGAGGAAATCATACTTTCAATTGGATTAGATTCAATATTTAAGTTATGAGTGCTAATATCATCTTGATAGATCAAGGGGTTAGTCTTCACCTTAGGTTGTATGCAATTACTGAACCATTCCAAGTTCTTCTCAATAGGATCTAGATCATGGGAAGGAGATGGTGGTTGAATGGAGAGATTAGGAATTTGATTTTCAGATTTCCCAACTTCAACCTTATCACAAGGAGGCACCCAAATCAACACTGGGAAAGGTGGAGGACAAGGGAAAAAAGGAAAAGTAGGTTCCTCCTCTAAAATTAGAGGTGTGTCATGGTTTACATCATTTGGGGATGGAGAATCATTCGGGGTTTCGATTCAAAAGATATCAAGGTGAGTAAAATCAGACTCTGAAATTTATCCATGAGGAAATATGAATCAATGACTCCATTGGGGAATTCATAGCTAAGGTGAAGAAATCAATGAAAAAAATCCTCTACAGATTCCCCAGGTTTCATTCTAAATAAACAATTCTTGTTACAAACATCTTGATAGCCATATATGTCAAATTATTAATGAAGCTCCATATTGACTTGTTCAAATGAATGAATGGAAACAACTAATAAAGTTTGATACCATTTCTTAAATCTACCTTCAAGAGTTAAGGTGAACAATTTACTAGCGACATCTTCACAATTGATACATAATATTAACAAAATTTGAGAAACAAAGATATGTGTTGAGTTATGAATGTTTCACCCTTGCCATCAAACTTCAAATTAGAAAAGTCATTAATTAATTCCATGGGGATTGAAATATTTGATCTATTATAAAAAAAAATGGGATTATGTTTTGGGAAAGATCCGTTTAAGATGAGAGATTCAAAACAGACTCAACGGGTGCAACTTGTCATTTTCCCATCCCTCTAGCGCCAATGGTTGATAATGTTATAAATCCATCAACCAAGGGGGTCTCCCTAATATGAAGTCCCAATTAGACCTCACACCGTTTGGAGTAGGAGCCCCAATCAAAAATATAGTTAGTGGCCATTATCCTTAGGGATTTTCCTTGGATGAAATTATTAACATAAGAGGTTATACAAACATTCTATGAAACAAGAAAGTAAGCTAACATTGTGAGGCATACAATTCCAATGTATATAAGGTACTTTCATGACAAGTAAAGAAAGAGTGAGCCTCTTGAACAAAATTAATAGTACTATCCTAAAAGAGATGCACAAGAGCATAAGAAGATCGCTAATTAAACTACAAAATAGTTCACAATATAACAACAATCATAATATCATAAACAAAATTCATTCAACAACATACATACTAAGGTAAACGAATTAGTTCATTAGTATTAGCATAAATGAAACAACATACATTGAAAACATATAAAGAATAGTCTTACAACATTCAATATATATGCATGAAATTGTGTCAGCTCTGAGAGCTTCATATATTAAGTGGAAGTGGTAATATATACAATTACAATGCTGCCACACTAGCTCTAATAGTGGAACATTAAATCACCACTTCATCCTCCAAAGAAAGATCTTCTCTCCTAAGCTAAGCTAGAGAAGCCAAAGTGAAAGATTTAAGTCCCGAAGGTCCCCTTGCTTGAGTTATAAGGGTGTATTTATAACAAATGAAGTGACTCTCCACCTTCGATGTGACTCTTGACCTCCCTCATGACTCTTGAGCTTCTAATATGACTTTTTCAAATTCTTACATGACCTTTGAGATTCTATATGACTCTAGAACTCTTTATTGACCCTTCATATTCCACGTGGGACCCTTGGTCTTCCACACATTTTACATTTTCTCATTTTCGGAAAATATACAATTGCATTCCACAAATGAAGTGTTAAGATGTTATGACATATGTGACTTGAGATTACTCTTGTACAAGCCATTACTTGGAAACAGATGACTTAGATCTTCATGATGATGTGTTAATGCCAAGCTTCTCTTCTTGTTTCTTCCTTGATATCTTCATCACAGAACTTGTATATGCTTTGTCTTCATCCTCCGAGGGGATGATTGATATGGAGTCTTCATACGATCCTGATATTTGATCTTTTGTTGTAAGCTAGTGTCCCTTCATATTCTTACTTAATGACTTCTTCATGGTTCCAACTTCACAAGTGTCTTCTTGTATGATATCCTAAGCATCCTCCTTGAGAATCATCTTATCATATCAAGATATAATACTAGAAGATGAAATTCACTCATAACAAGAAGACATCATTTTGGAATCTCCTAGTCTAGCTTACTTCGTGAAAACCATTGGTTGAGTTGGAATTTGGTACTCGACAGGGAGGAAGGCTCAAGGATAGCATAGTGCACAGTTCTAGAGGCAAGGAGATACGTACCAATGCATGTGACTATGCAATGCACAACACTGGAGGCTCAGGATACAAGACTATGTAGTTAAGGATCATAGTGAGATGGGATTTCCCACCATAATTGTGTAATGCGTAGTTCAGGAGAGAGAGGGGTAGAGGATCGCACAGTTGCACAATGAAGGAAGGCCGGTAGATAAACTATTGCTTGCAACTACACAATGCGCAGAAGGAGACTAGATGGGAGGCAGGATTGTGTAGTTCTGGAGGTCATGATGCGGTTATTGGGAAATGTTACTATGCAATGCACAGTCCTTAGAGGTAGTAATTATGCATTGCGCAGTTATAGGAGGCATGGATGCATGCTTGAGGCTTGCGATTGTGCAATGAGAAGTTCAAGGGGGAAGAGTGAGCTTAGGTTCGTTGAGCATGAAACTTTCCATAATTTAACTAAGTGTGGGATCAATGAGGCAGAGATGAAACCAAGGTTAAACTTGAAAAAGATCACAAACTAAGCACAATTGACAAAACAAAATTAAAAACCGAAGACTCAGAATCAACATGATCCCCTTAATGCAACGACAAAATAACATTCTCCTTCAAGAGCGACACTTAAGATATACTTTGTGACCACAGTAGTGCCACTAGTATGACAATTCATAGAACTTTCGGAATGAATCTAATACACGTCTATATGATAGATAGGACCCATTAGTACCAAAGTTTCCTCTTGAAATGAATCATAACTCCACTTTTACAACTTGCAACACTTCTCATACCAAAAGATGACACTTGTGACAATAAGAAAAACATGAAAATGACACTTGAAAAATCTAAAGAAAGTGAAAGGGACACATTCCATAGCGAAGAGGACAGAAAAGTGCCACTTGTAAAAGTCAAATAAATAAAAAATGGCAATCAGAAAAGTGAAAGCGACACTAATGAAAACCAAAGTGAACAAAAGTGCCAGTTGAGAAAACTCATTGGGGTGATAACACAACTGCGACTATCAATGAGAGATTTATTAGCTCGGGATTGTGCACTGACTATCTACAGGGACTCTGCAGTCTCTGTCCTTGAGGACTACGCAATCACTATCCTCAGAGATTGTGCAAGCACTATAAGCAAAAACTGCAGAGTGCTTGACTTTCCAGGGTGCATATTGATTTCTAGGCTCACTTGAAAGAGATGTGCTCATGAATGTATCAAAATCTAAGCATGTGCAAGTAAGTGACTTTGAAACTTAGAATCTCATAAAACATCAACTAACCATGAACTTCTTACAAACAATCAAGGGATGACGGATCATAAGATCGCAAGTAGGCTCCAAAATTCAAGTGTAAGCAAAATTTTGGAGTGTGTTTGCTACAACGACAACAAGATCATTGGTTGACTCTCGACTTGAAGATTGAATCTTGCATGTACTATAGGGATGTCCAAACATCACTCTACATATATCAAGTGGTACTATATCCAGTTGTACTTTATCAATAAAATAAAAATTGATAGCAAAATTTATTTTACATTGTTTTGTTATCTTGATTTATGCATCCTTATTTACCTATTCCAATGGATATGGGCTTGGATTATCACGAACCTCCAATCCTAGTTTGTTGAATATCTCTACTACAATGATATTCTCTTGTGATTCCGAGTAAAAAAAACATCAATTTTTGTCTTCTTAATCAATATCTTTATATGGAAGAGTTAGGTCATCTCCTTCTCTTCTTATTGTTGAAGGCTACATAGATTGCTCCTATTTTGCACTAATGTGAAAGCAATCTTATTATCCATGTTCAATTTGTTTTCCAAATGTTTTATCAAATTTATGGCCATGATATTTTTCTTCTTCCTATCATTCTTTTGGATCTTTGAGTTGAGTTCTCAATGTAGTATTCAACATTTCTCCTATATGTGACCATCAATGTTATAATGATTGTAGTGGTTGTTGGGATCTTTACACTAGTGTGTTTTGGTTGTTCTCTTCCTGTCCTTCTCCCCTTTCCATTTCTTCTTCTCTTCCTTGGAAGCTTCCTAGTGTTCCTTTAGATTTGAACCACTTGACTACCCTTTCTTTTTCCTATGCTTTCCAAGTATTATGCTTGTACACAAACCTCAACCACCATTCTAGGTTTGAATAACATAACTTGCTTTCACATATGGCTATGTAGAAAACCTCCAATACTGGAGGAGCACATATGGGTTATTCGAAGAGATACCTAACGTTATTTCCATCTTCCTTAATTATGTGGTGTCCTCATATACACTCTCTTCTTGTCTCTACTTGAAGTAATACCACCAGATTCGCTCGCCCTATAAATACATGATAGGGTAGAACTCAAAATTTATGAGAGTTTTAAAATCCTCCCACTTAGTTATTGGGTGGCCCCCCTCTAGCTTTATGGTTTCCATGTGGTTTTCCCAATAGGTCAAAGTCTGACCCTCTAGTTTCAAATGAGAAAATGGAATTTCTTAGTTCCTCCTCTATGTGGTGAACACTAAAATAAGCCTATAGTTGTTGCAACCAATGATTTTATTTCAAAATGTCAATCGCACCTTGATATGGCTTTATGTCAACCTTCACTTTAAGATTGAATAGGGATTGTGAATGGTTCATGACACTCAAATCAGGGTGTCATTTTTCTTTCTTTCTTATACTCCTTGGTTCTTCTCAATCCCCCAATTTTCCCATGGATCTAACTTATGAGTTAGAGCCTTCGTCTTCTCCAATTCCAAACATGTTTTTCATAGCTACCATAAGGAGGTTCAAATTATGGTTGATATTTGTGATTTTCTCTTCCAACCTTGAGAATACCTCCTTTTTCATATCTCAAGGGTTATTAAAAATAAATTGGTTAGATATGGATGGGGTTTTGTGAATTTTTTCTTAAATTGATTTAGATCCCCTGTAAATTCACACAAAATAACCAAAAACACCTACTATGATACTAATATGATCTGCAAATTTCTATGGATATTCCACCGGACAATTCGTCACAATGGATCTGATGAAAAAATAGATTAAAATTTGAAAATTGTATTATGAGGGTTAACTTTCCTTAGATTTTTGGATTTATTAATTTATTTATTTTGCTTGTTCATGTAATAGCTAAAATGTGGGAAATAGAGAAAAGTGAAAAACTAACACTCACCAATCGCAATGAACACCAGATATGACACAAGAAACCCTTTTGTGATCTAGGTGGATATTGTTGGCCACCCACCTATTCCACTTGGACCCCCAACACTGTTTCCTTTCAATTTCCTTAATTCTAGAACAAGTTTCTATTTTTGCAATTTTTTAGATCATTAACTTCTGGAGTTATTTTGAGGCCCTAAACGATGTTTTTTTTTTTTAAATGCGCTACAGTTGGGCCCATCAGGAATTTTTTTTTTCATCAAATAGATCTTTCTAACAAGGTATCATGCGCACCAAATATAGATCATATGGCTAAATTATGACCCCGAGAAGTTGGTGTTCTACCTAATCCCAATGAGGCTCACAAATTTTTGGCACTTCATCTCATAGGGTTATGTTTTTGGATGTTTAGGGGTTTCCATTGTTTCTCAATAATAAAAATGCCTTTGAGAATCACTGTAACACAATTCAGCAGGCATGTTTCCATCACATCTCTTCTCAGAGATAAGCTACTGTTGTCTGAGATAGTTTATTTCCATTCTGCATGTAACTAGTCTGAGTATTTGTTATTCATGAATTGAAGTTCAATTTTCGTTGTAGCTCTGTTTTTCGTTTAAGTTTGTATTTCATTCCATTTCTACATAAATCTATATCAGTGGTATCAGCGCAGTCTACTCTTTCTCTATTTTTTTATGCATGTCCCCAATGAGGTTGAGGTATAAGGAGTTAAGAATTGAACTGGTTGAGCCCTTGCAAGATCGACCTCGTTGATCCCAACGACCTCCCATGGCTGAAGAAAAGAAAGATGATGGAATAGGAGATCCTTCCAAAATATTGCTCGAAGAATCCCTTGAGCGACAAAAGAACAAGATGATGGATAACTTTTCCAATATCCTTTAGTGGGTATTAGCGAGCGAAGCATCTTCATCTGACAACCACCTCAAAGGTGCTAGTCCCTTTAAGGTACAAGTTAAATTTGACATTCCTATATTTGAAGGCCATATAGATTCAAATGTCGTAGATAAATGGTTAAATCTGTTGGAAGGATATTTTTGGGTTCATAATTTTCCGATAGGGAAAATATTACTTTTGCACTCCTCAAAGTCACCCCCCATGTCAAGGACAGGTGGGAAACCTACTATGAATAGAGGGACGAGAAGGAACCCTAACTGATTCAGTCATACCCACTTGGAATTCTTTTGTATATGTTGACAAGGAATAATATTACCCTTTCGAGAGCTATGAAGATAAGTGCATAAAATGGACCACATTGTAGCAGGGAAGGGACCAAGACATGTTGGAGTTCAAAAATATTTTTCATACCCTTCATATGAAGTTAGGTATAAAGGATTCTGAGAAGCATATGGTATTCAAGCGCCACAATTGTCCACACAAATACATCCAGGACAATATGGAGTTCCTGAACATCTCCTTGCTTGGTGCCGCATATCGATATGTTCAAGATCAAGAAAAAATTTAAATAGAAGAAGCAAGACTTTTGATCTGTGAATTTGAAACCTAGGAAAAGGAACCCCAAAACCGTTGAAAAAAGGATAAATCCAAGGTGAATTAACCTAGGAAAACCCATCAAATCTGCAAGCAAAGAATAGCATAACGAAGACGAAGAACACAAGAAAGTGGTGTGAGTTCCACAAGATCCCCATTCAGAACCCAGGTGAGTATTGTGCCAAGTAGTAACTGGTGGTCGAGTTGAAGGCTTCAAATTCAAATGCATGTTTTGACTCTGAGTCATAACAGACAAGAGGAATGAAAAAGGGAATTGGATTATCGATGCAGAGCCCAATGCCACGATTTCCACCACCAAGGTCCAAAATATTGAACCCAAAGATCCAAGGGAAGGGGAGCGTATCTTCCAGTCACATATATGGGTGAAGGGTTCTCTGCTGTAGTTCATTATCAATAGTGGGAGCTAAAAGAACCTCATCTCAATAGAGGTCATTAAGCAGTTGGGCCTACCGGCCACACCACCCCTGCAACCATACACCATAGGGTGGCTCCACCAAGGTCCAGTAGTGTTGTCTTCCATACAACATCAAGCCCTTGACAGATGAGGTAATGTGTGATGTTTTTCCTCTTAAAGTTTGTGATGTGTTATTAGGCTAACCGTACTTGTGGAAGCATCATGTTGTGTATGAGTCAAGGCCTCTCATTATTATTATTATTTTGGGCAGTAATTTATATAAGATGCCATAGGTAGGCTCATCTATCGCCATCTCTTTGATCTTTGTTAAGAAATATAGTAAAATCATCTCCAAGACCGAGAAATTTGTTTTCTTTATGATTCACTCTCAAATTAAGGGGAAGATCATGACCACATCCATGACCCCCGAGAAGGGTTCCTCCACACAGCAGAAGCATATGGATAAGGTTTTGGAAGACTACAGGGACATCTTCTCCTCATCCACAAGGGTACCTTTGCAATATCAGGTCAAGTATTCGATCGGTTTGACTCCCGAAGCACCTCTACCCAATGGGATGATATACCTTCGCTCTATTATGGAAAATGAGGAAAACATGCAGTAAATCAAGGAGATGTTGCAAAAAGGGCACATTCGACCAAGTTCCTCACCTTGTGGGAGCTTGATTGTACTTGCACAAAAGAAGGATGGGATTTGGAGACTCTGCATTGATTATTGGGCACTAAAAGAAATCACTGTCAGGAACAGGTATCCAATCCCACAAATTTATGACCTTCTTAACCAACTCAAGGGGGCTAACTACTTCAACAAGATCAATTTGAAGTCTAATTATCACCAAGCTTCAATAGAACCCATAGATGTATGGAAATACCACTTTCAAATCAAAGGAGGGATTTTTTGAGTGGTTGGTCATACCTTTCAGGTTGAAAAATGCCCTTGCAACTTTTATGTGTTATCACCAAAAAGTTAATCATCTAGCCTAATTTACTTGATGGATCGAAGTACACCATGTAAGGCCAATTTTACCATAGTAAAATTGCTTTCATTATGAGAAATTACTTAATAAACCACCTTTTTAAAGTAATTTATAGTTAAACCCATGAAGAATAATTAAATAAATCACTATTTATTTGATTTTCTTCTAGGAATAATTAATTAAACCATTGTTTAATTATTATTCCTTGTTAAATTTGACCCAATCATGAAAAATAAACAGAAAAACCATTATTTTTCTTATTTTTCTCTAAGAATAATTAATTAATTATTATTCTTTGTCAAATTTGACTAAATCCATTAAGAATAATTAAATAAATCATTATTTTTTTATTATTCCTTAACTAATTCATTAAGATGATAAATAAATCATTTATTTATTTATTATTTCTACATAAAAGTTTGAATACTTTTTCCCTCCTAAAAAAATATAATAAAATATTTGAAGTGGTTATTCCAATAATGGGATCAATAATATTTTATTATTGCTCATTATTCGAGGATAACTCAATATTTTGTTATAAATAGAAGGGTTTTCCATTCATTATTCACTTTTTATTATTTTCATTGTTGCACTCACTGTTGCAACTCTGATTATTTTCATTGTCGCACACCATATTTTCATTGGGTTTATTCATTATAAAGGAGAGAGTCTCTACAGAAGCTGAAGACATTTGAGGATAGCCAAGAACCCATCCCATAGAGGGGAACCGGTAACATTTATTTGTTCTCTTCACTGGTGTTATAATAAAATTATTCTTTACATATCTAGTTTCCATTGGATGATTGGAGTTATTACTCTTTCTTTTTGTTGTTTAACTATGATTGTGATATAGATCTGAACTTTGGCAGGTTTTGTTTCTATCAGTTGTTGTAGATCTACAATATTTAGCAGCCATTTATATTGTTGAGATTGTTTTTCATCCACAATCTTAAGTGGTTCTTTTCGTACATCTTTGAGAAGAAAACACTACAACAAATTGGCAACTCCACTGGGTTTTATACTTCGGATCCAGAAACCTAAGTGACCTTTGGTTTTCAGCTTAGGGTTTCTTCTTTTTTTCAATTCTGTTAATGTTTGCTAGCTTTTTAACCCTAGATCTGATAAATTTCTAACTTCCACAAGCTTTCTAGTCATTTCTGCAAGTCACAGGAACCAGTTGCGACAAAGGCGACACTTTTTTCCAAAATTTGCAGACCGGACACCTCGAAACAAAAATCCCAGTTTTCAGCCAAAAAAGTGCTATTTGGGCTTCAGAATGCACCTTTTAGACCAAAAAGTGCGATTTCAGTAGAAAATAGGTCAGCGCCTACGATTTTTGGGTTTTAGGGTTTTTCTCAGATCTATTTCTGGGTTTTTCTAAGAGCTGTCTGCTGGGTGTTTGACATTCATCTCACCCTACTTAGGCCTTGATCCACTCCGTTTTACTCGTCGAAGTCAAATTTAGCCTCCCTTAGGGCTTCTAGTACACTTCCACCTTTCTAGGAGGAGTTTAGCTGAGTGAGAAGTCTAATTTTCTGCAGCACTTTTAGCCACATTTTCCAGATCTATAACCTTTTTTTTAGATATGTTAAGATAGGGTTCTACCATCCATAGTTTCATATTTAAACTTGTTTGGTCATTCCCTTAGGGTCCCATTAGTCGCCCTAAGTGTTTTACCTATCTCCCTATCTTTTTGCAGCAATCTTCCTCTCTGGTTTTTTGTTGTTGCTGAACCACTTTGTAGCAACATAGTGTTACTTGATCCCAGTCACACCCACATTTAGATCTCTTGACCGTTTCATTGTATTTCCCATCAATTTAGCCACCAAGCAGTATAGTGTTTGCAAATCCAATTTGGGTGGGGTTTAGTTAATTGTTTTGTTGTTCATTTTCTGTTATTTATTTCAGTTTATTTGCAGCAAGATATTTTCTTTTTTAAAAACATGATCTAGGCTTAATCAATTAATACACTTGAACACACAAGCACACCTTAAGCGTAGGGCGCTTGGTTTACACCTCCAAGCCAAGACTTAACATAATAAATTTATCTCACTGCATTAGAGACAAAAAATATATTGTTGATCTCCCTTCACCATTTCAGTGTTTCGTGTTTCCTTCCATCATTGTGCCACCAAGGCATGTGTCGCGGAGACTATTAGGACTTCACCCCCAGTTTCCACTTGGGTGTATTACTCCTCCTTGTAAAATTTGAGTTCATAGCCCTCCGAGTCCCCATGCCGATTCTACTCTTGGTCCTTTTGATTTCGAGCCTCCTTCACCGCATATCATCACCATGTCTAGACCTGCAACTAGTGCAGGAACACAAACTAGTGGTGGCTTTAGTTCTATACCAGTGGTCACATCAGGCGGAACAGTCTCAGGAACTGTTCCAGCAGCCCCCATGCTCCCCTTTATGGTTGGATTAAGTCTATCAGATCTTAACCAGTTGATAAACAACCCCATACA
>APFE031687778.1:20481-66937 GCA_000404065.3 Pinus taeda | reverse complement strand
ATAATCCCCTTATGTAAATATCCCCTCCCCCTGGTTGAAATATAACCATAAGTACTTCTCTGGGAATTGCTAAGTCACTTGGACTTTAGTAAGAACCCTCCTTCTGCATAAATTTCCATTCCCAGGTGTTGGGACCCCTTCCAAAACACTAAGAAAACCCTTTCCAAATGCAAAAAACCCTCCCCACGCATTTCTTTTTGGAAATTATTAATGTTTGTTTAATAAATTTCCAACGCGCCAAAACCCATTTAACCCATTTCCTAAAGTTGAAAACCCACAGCGCCGCGGAAAATTAACCTTTAACGCGCGTGCTCTTTTATTAAACTCCACACATCTCCCTTTCCCATCCATCATCGGATCACCCCCCCTCACATTCGACGGCCCTTGTTCGTATCGGGCGCCCTATTGTGGTGGTAGGTTATCACCCGATGTCCGACAGTTTTACCGTCGTACACTGGGACAAGTGGCAGCCTCCCATTGCATCGGGCCGCCCCTGACAGAAACCACCTCCATACCAAAGGCGGTCCGATGCACAGACCAAAACCGCCTCCCCTCACGTAACAGGAGTGCCACCTCACCCTACCACGTCGCCTCCACATCACCTCACATTACCTGCGCCCGGCCCACGTCACCCTGCCACATCACCCCGCCATACTGCCACGTCACCTTGATGATGCCAGCATGCTGATGTCATATCCGTACCAGAGGACCCCACTGCTAACGTCATCCGCCGTACAGCTGACGTCATGCTGACTTCAGCAGCCAAAAAACGGAAGTTTGCGCAAGTGCGAAAGTCGAGCTTCGGAGCTCCGAAATGAGAAACGGAGGCAGTTTTCGATGTGCGATTAGCGCTAATCGCGCATTGCTACGGGAAATGAGCCATATTGGGGAATCTTTAGGGAATCTTTTGATTCCTTGGCCCTTTTTGCACCGAAAAAGCTCGAAATTGCCCGATTTTTCCAAATTAAACGAATTTGAAGATAGAGAGAGACCAGGAATAGAGATTAAAGAGTATCAGATCAAATATGCAGACAAAAAGCATGTCAAAGAGTATTAGGAAGTGGCGAATACCATCAATGTAGTGGAAAAGTGTATCAGAGGATATTTTCTCAGGGCTCAAGGCCAATCCAACATTAAAACGAAAGCTCTGAAAGTCAAGAAGCAATTGAAGACGCATTGAAGGCTCACGAGCACAAATGACTGCACATTAAACTCACAGAAGATCAGTGGACCAGAACTCAATGCACAGTTATGACAGAACCACTGCACCAAGCCACACAGGACACCTCATCAAATCAACTTGATTCAGCTTCCTCTAGCGCAGCCCAAAGGACATACTTGCATTTAATTCCAGCAACAATTAGGTTATTAAAAAGAACTTTTTCCTGCAGACCTGTTTAGGTCAATTGTAATAAATGACTTCAGATATTTTGCTTATATATACCACCCTGAAAAATGGAGTAAGGGTTGGTTGGTTGATCAGTATCTTGATCTTTGTTATTCCAATCTTTCTCTCAAGCAGAGACTCGCACTGTAACTGTGATGCTTTCTATAATCAAAGACTGCTGAAAGCATGGATTCTGAAACTGTCTACTGTGTTTAATTGGCCGAGGAGTGATTGTGGAATTCTTGTGCTTCTAAATGGTTCAATAAGTGTTTCTTAACTCTGTTAGTTTTATTCATGTTTGTTTTATCATAAATCCGCCCTCTAAATTGCAGAAAAGAAGAATAGTTTAGGATTTGCTTAGCTGCACCTTAGGCTCAATTTCTGCAATTTTTCATGTTTTCATCAAGAATAGTTATGAACATGGATACTTAAATGATCTTGTTTACATTGTTTCACATATGAATGATAGTTTAGGAATTCTTAACTGCTCCTAGATAACCATTCATTCACTTCTCCTCCCTGTCAGTTTGATGAAAGATTCTTAATTGCCTTTCATCCCTGACCATCATTCCATCCTTTCAACAAATTGATAATTGTCTCATGTGTGGCTATCCCGCTCCACAAGCCTCTTGTGACCAAGAAAACACAACAGCAAGCCTTAATCCATGACTCCATGCCCAATGGTTTTAAACTTATCACACCTCACCTCGCCTCTCTACTTGGAATTTTCTACCTGGCATACATCTTCCATCCAAACAAAAAATCAAAACCCCTGAACCTGACAACTAGCCTAAAATCATCATCAACAAAGTTAAATCATAAAGAGAGAGTCGTCTGTGGTTGCAGGTGGGCTAGAACCTGCAGTCCAAAGATTGGTTTGTGGTTACCTCGGTCGTATCCCTACAGGAGCCTAGGGACAACCTGAGTGATAACAGATGCCATGGTCTCGATGTATAAAGGATCCCCAGAAGTCTTGAGCAGTGATGGAGATTATACTGTGGACCCGATACAGTATAGGTTCGAGTGTATAAAATTTCTTTAAGTTCGCCCTTTAGCCATTTTTCCTGCTTTTGCTCATATTGCCTGTGTAATTGAACTTTTGGCTTGCGCAGCATTTGGAGACAGAAATACATTAAGGACCGGTCCCGATAGTTCAAGAGGCTGAACTAACGCCGGTTATGATTGCGATAGAATGTGGCATATCTGTTACATTGTAAAGACCTTTGTATGTCAAATAATTATTGATAAAAGGAGCGTTGTTACAAGTTTTAGTTGGTAATAAGTATTCTCTATATATTTGGCCCTCTCTCATGAATTAGCATGTCCTGTGAGCATGAATAGACAAAGGAAACCAAGGAGAGAAGCCGAAAGATCAAGTGAGTAAAAGGAAATGATAGCGACCGAGGAGGAAGTTGATAGGATAAGCGATCATTGAGGAAGCTAAAGGGCCAACGAAGAGAGGAAATCAGGAGACAGAGGCATGGGGGACGAATATAAAATAAGAAAAACAAAGAACAGAGTGGTTAAATGTTGTTGAAATAAGATGGAGGAAATAGAGGCCGTGTGAAGGTCCAACAGAATAGAAAGAGGGTCCAACAGAACAGTAAAAGGGTGCAGCAGAACAGAAAGAGGGACGAAGGACTAATAGGACAGTAGGTGGTCGAAGGGGAGAAGCAGGTAGTAGAGAAACAGTCGTGCTGAAGCATTCATTGTGACAATGAGAACATAAGCTTGAACAAAAAGTTGTTCTTTATACAAAGCTCAGTGCAACAAACAGTAGACTGACCAAAGCTGTGTGAAGAAACTATCAAAGAGCACAAAGGCTATTGGAGACTCTGTGTGGACAATATGGAGAGTTGTAAAGACTTCTTCATAAGATGATTGGTTGTCATTGATGTTGTATCTTGGAGACTACAGTGAATCTATAAACAGAAAAAACTCAATAGAGAAGATTTGTCAGAGCAGAATGTTACTATCAAATGTGCCTTGACAAGATTGGGTCAAAACCCTTGGGGCTGGTGCCTCAGAAGTAAGTAGGATTGGAGTCCTTGGGGTTGTTTCCTCAACAGTAAGTAGGATTGGAGTTCTCGTGGTTGTTTCCTCAAAAGTAAGTAAGATTGGAGTCCTTGGGGTTATTGCCTCAGAAGTAAGTAGGATTGGAGTCCTTGGGGTTGTTGCCTCAGAAGTAAGAAGGATTGGAGTCCTTGGGGTTGATGCCTCAAAAGTAGGAAGGATAGGTGTCCTTGGCACTGGTGTCTCAAGAACTGGAAAGGATTGAAGTCCTTGGGAGTTGGTGCTCCTAAGTCCAAGGTTGGCACCTTGGCGAAATAGAGTTGGAGCTTTGGAGGTTGGAGCCTCACAAAAGTCGAAGTTGGTGCTTGGCAACCGATTGCAACTATCTACATATTGCATCTATTTTACAGAAATATTATATTAATAAAAGTATTTATTATTGTTGTTTATCTTGTGTTCTGAACATATATGTTTTAACTGGTAAAACAATAGTCAAAAAAAGAAATACTGATTCAACCCCCCTCTCAGTATTTCCAACAACAATAAGAAAAGTCCACAAGCCATTGTGGTGACCTGCAACAAATCCTCTCCTATTTACACCCAAAACTACAAATTTGACTTAGTAAGTGAGACCTCCAACTAGAAAATTTTTGGGTTAGAAATCAACATTTGTGGTGACCTGCAACAAATCCCCTCCTATTTACTCCCAAAACTACAACAAGTTTGACCTAGTAAGTGAGACCTCCAACCAGAAAATTCTTGGGTTACAAGTGAACATTTGCCTTGAGACTTACAACACGAAAGCTTCAATGGATCCTTATTGTGTAAGTTGTATCAATGCATATGATTGACATAAAAGTTAGCGAATCAACATTTGATCACATTATATATAGATATATATAATATATATATATATATATATATATATATATATATATATATATATATATATATATATATAGATATATATTCAATGCGTTATCTTTAGCACACAAAGTATTGATTGTTTTAATTAATGGAGTTTATTATACATACATATATTACAATGGTTTGGCACCATTGCAATGTGCATGGGATACATAAATATATATACACATTACAAATTGAATGTTGGGATTTCAAAGGGTTGTGTTATTTAGTTCAAGAATTACTATTGGACTCATATATTAGGTAACCCAGTTTTTCATTTGCATGCATCATTGATTTAGGGATATACACTATGGTTTCGAACGTGGCATTAACTTAATATATGATATGTATGACATATGAGTATGGTTTTGTATTTATAACTATCATATTGTGATAGTGACATGATACTTCATGATGTTTGATATAAGATTTTCGAACTTGGCATTAACTTAATATATGATATGTATGACATATGAGTATGGTTTTTTATTTATAACTATCATATTGTGATAGTGACATGATACTTCATGATGTTTGATATAAGATATCTCGCTCCATTTTTATTTTATTTGATCCACCCTGAATTGCAGGAAAACGATCTGATGATGGTCAGAAGATAGTCATTGGTGTTTTGTTTCAGGTCATGGTTATTAAATGGCTAGAGATTGCTATACGTTTTGGCACACTGTTTTATATGACGCATTAATTATCAACAATGATTTTTTATTTGGGGTTGACATATTAGTGTTGCTCTAGCAATATACATGGTCACCTTTCCAAACTCTTATTGGCTCAATCCACAGCACAACAATGACTCACCATTGGACGTTTGATATGTGAAATATGTTTTGGAGGGCATAGATTCCTGTTGGCATTGTTTCATTATTTCATGATTTGTTCACCAAATTATTTGGCATACAAGGCCTTACTATGGGTTTTGAGAATTTTAATTCACCAACTCTCATCCTTATTGTTGCATTTACTCACCCTAATTTCCACCACCTCAAGCCATGCATCTCATTTCTTTCCCTTTCTCGAGCCTTCATAGGTTTGTCACCTCTTCCAGCCCTTGAATGCAAACTCTCTGTAATTGGAATTTGGAAAAAAAAATGTTGGTGTTTGAGACCTGGAAGATGATAAGATGAGCATAGTTTTGTGACCCAATAGCCGATGTTTTATCATCAAGCATTGCTACTTGCCAATTATACTTGAAAGGGTTTCCTTTGATTGAGGAATTGAGCTTTACTAAGTTTTCATCCCATGCGTACCCTGTTCCTATTTTGGTGTGAGATTTGCATTGATACATTTGTTTTTAGTGTAAAATATGGAGTTAGTGTCTCATTCTTGTTAATCATTAAAAATAAATAACGTCAATATGTTTTATATGTCAAAAGAACCTATTTCTAATGTCAAAACTTGTGTATGGTTTAAGCTCTATTTGTCTTCATTTCAAGTCAGCCACCCTGCACACAATGGTGTGATGTCCTTGAGGAAAACCTCGGGCATACAATAGAAAACACTAACTTGTTGAGTTGAGGCTTCTGTGATCCATATCAAGTTAACGAGAGATTTTTCAGCGTTAATAACATGATATTTCATTTGTCAACACATTTCAAACCGACGAGTGTGGTTCATCGTCAGGAGAAGTTGAAGAATCAGATCAAGCTATGCATGTTAAATAGTCAGAGCAGAACCTCCAATAGTTATAATACTTGACCAGGCAATGACTATATTGACCAATGGTTAAATTTGATAGGGGATCAGTTAGCATGACCAAGGGCATAAAAATAAGTTAATTTAATATATTAATTTGGAAGTTTAGTTATAATAAACTATCTGTCACACCCCTACACTGGTGGTAATCTTCCAACCACACTATAGCGAGGTGCGGCACCACTGAACACTTTCTTTTCACCAATACTTATGTTCATGGATTACGCCTAACATTCGTACTTATTTTATTTTTCGTTACCAAGTATTATATTTGTCCTTTATACAGATGAAAACCCATACATATTCATCATCAACAACATTATACAATAGAAATGCGCAACAGTATAAAGGGAGGGGCAACTCCCTGCAATATGAGTCTTCCCATATATCAATATGTAAATCTTCAATTTTTACAACATAAGCTAAATCCTGGAGGAAACCCCAAATTTACACTTAACCAAATTTTCAACTTTGGCAAACTCGGTTGCCCAACTCGTTGATGCCTCTACACAGTCGCTGCATGACTCACCAATCCTTCATTCACCTTTCCGCATGTCTTCACCTCACTTGCCCTCCATTTTTTCAGCAAGAACCCAAATCATGTACCATGCCTGACCTTTGTTCGGTGGGTTGCACATAGTCCCACCTACCCGACTCCTTTTTACGACCTCTGGTTCCAACTTTCGTTTCGGCGTGCACAACGCACCATCACTCAGTTGCCCATCTGCACGTCCACTCGCACCTTCGCACAAGTCACCCAAGTCGCCTTCACATGACTCACCCGAGTCTGGCTGAATGCCTTCACCCAAACTCATTCACCCGAACAACTTCACCCGAGTCACCACATTACTTCACCCGGGTCGCCTGATGACTTCACCCAAGTCCACCCGAATGACTTCACCCAGGTCTCCTGACGACTTCACCCAAGTCTTCCCAAACGACCTCACCCAGTTCGCCCAAATGACCTCACCCGGGTCGCTCGACGACTTCACCTGAGTCCACCCGAACGACCTCACCCAGTTTGCCCAAACGACCTCACCCAAGTTTTCTGCTTGAGTTTCCTGCCCGATGACCTTACCTAAGTTTTGCCAAACGACTTGCTGCCTGAACGCTTTGCCTGAAGTGTGGCTACATCTCCCTATGCCTTCACACTTCTCAACCTGCATCCTATTTCGCATTCCAACCTAGCTCATAGATAAACCGTGTTGTGAATGATGGTTTTCCTCCACAAACTATTTGCCAATATATACAGGGAGGTGGTGGGTTGTGTCACCCAGCCGACCTACGCCCAATGCCCAAGCTGACTCGGTCATAATGTGTTGTCTTGCCTAGGAGGAGGGTTAGCCCACCCAACTCGTGGGACTGCCCCCTCAACTCGCCCAACACCTTATAAACTCGTCCTCTAGCCATTTCACTTCTCATTTCACACGAGCTCCTCAATCATCTTTTGCATGGTGAAGGTGACTCAGACCGCAGGTCCTTACATCCTCCCCCACTTGAAGTCATTGTCATCGTCAACAATATCTCATCCCAGCAACCATCTCTCAGCAAGATATCCATAGCAAGGCATATACTCCATTGGTATGTCATACATCAGAAAATAATCTCAATCCATGATCATCAACCACCTCGTCACAATATCCGCATGCTGCTTCCATTGTGGAAGGCTAGC
The DNA here is from genome assembly GCA_000404065.3 of Pinus taeda. Lineage (NCBI taxonomy): Eukaryota > Viridiplantae > Streptophyta > Pinopsida > Pinales > Pinaceae > Pinus > Pinus taeda. Next base: position 59,243 of record APFE031687778.1, on the reverse strand, counting down.
CCCTCCATCTCAAGCTACATGATTCCTGCAACATATCGTGTCGACCTCATCATGTATCATCATCGTGTGAACTATTGCCATGATACTCCAACACGATGCTAACACATCTCTGCACACTATGTGTCCCCGTGTTTTGAACTAGTTGGGTAGCTAATCCAATCGTCACACTCAAACCATGAGAGTGAACATCCTCATACCATCATCAGTCATTTCTCTTGAACATCCCATCACATCATCAACTTGATCAAGAATCCATCTCCATATAAGCGTAAGCCATGCTCAGGTCCATGAAGTAGTTTTCATCTCATCTGCGACATGTTGTCCATGATGTTTGGTGTCAATGTGCTGCATGAAATCAATTGCATCTATCCCAACATCATCATCCATATGTGTATCTCCTCAATGTGAAGAGCTCATCTCATCAACCCCGACTCTTGATGTGCCACATCCAAGTCCATGAAGCAACCTCCATCATTCTTGTAATGTGCCATCCCTCAAGTCTGCTATAGAAATAAGTATACACGTGTCTCATCTATTCATGTGTTTCCCATGATCATAGATCAATCAGCTTCCATGTGTCAAAAGTGGTTAAGTCTCGGTTCAACCCATGCCCAAGTGTTTCCACCAAGGCATCATCATCTTTGTAACTCCATCACTCCAAAGTGTCTCATATCGATCTTCCACATCAAGTCACTCTTCCAAGCCATACCCATACATGTACTCAAAATCATGCACCCCATCTTGCATCAAAGTCTCCGACCTCAGCTCCTCAATGCATCAGATCTTCTAAGTCCACCATACATGAAGTCCCCAAAAGTCACAACCTCATGTCATCATGAGCTCTATGAGTCATCTCCAACCAACATCCAGCAAGCATACAAGTCTCGGCCCAAAGGTCTCTACAAGATGCCTCATCTCTCCATGTAGTAGGAAGGCTCCATATTCTACTCACAATTTCATCCAAGTCCATGGCCTTGTTGTTCATAAGTGTACAACCTCTCCATCGGCTCATAAATAACAAGTCTCTATGTCACACTAGCAAATCCACCTGGACAACATCCCTGCCTTGGCACTCGTCATTGGATGCCCATAAATGACACCTCTATAAGTGCTCTTGCATAATGTCCCTGCATAAGACTGCTATGCTCCATATCTCCAACGTGATGTCCATGACTAAATTTCCCATGTTGTCCAACCAAGTAGACCCATCACAACAATCGGTCATCCTCATCCAAGCCTGAAATCTTCGGTCTAGTGAACTCGGTCACCCAACCATATCATCATCACATGAGTCTCTTCATCATAGCTCCCCCACTAAAGGTGCCACCAAGACCATCTCTTGGTCTTGGTCATGAGAAGTCCACCCAAGTATCATCATACCCAAGTGTGTTCCCTCCTCCAATCTGTCCATGAGTCATGCCGGGAACTTAGCCAATTCCTCCATATGGCTAAAGCATGACCCATTCCTCTGTAATGATCATCATGTTCCTCCCTTGTCATGAGCCTTTGTACCTTCTACCACAAGGTCACAAACAACCCCAACAAGTCCTACAATAGTCAACAATCCTTGCTTCTCCATACGAGGTCTCATCATAGTCATCCATGGTAAGATGTTCCCTTGCATCGGCAAAATAATGTTGCTCTTCCCTGCATACGTTTCATCTACCAAATGCTCAAGTGAAACACAAGTATCAACAATACTTACATCAACATCATGAGGCTCCTCCAAATGAGTATCCTCATCCACCCATGTTTGCAAACTGCACGATCTTGGTCCAACTTGATCAATCTCAAGTTCACTGTCCATCGTTGTCACATCTACAACATCCTCAATCATCACAGCTTCTTCTTCCTTTTTAGCACAATCTGCAACTTCATCCTGCTCCATTGTCCAACCAAGTTGAAGAAGTTCGTCTTCAACATTCTTTTCCAAGACTTCAAGTTTCTCCCGAATCCAAGGATTCTCTTCTTTCATCTGCTTCAACCTATATATGGTAAGCGAGAGCTTCCCTTTGTAGTCTTCCAAACCTGCCATATCTTGTCATTCAGCTTGACCCAAGCACAAAGCTTCACCTCTGCCCAACCTATTTCACCATTCACTTGAATCACCCTGATATTCCACCTATCACCTGCAAAACTTGAACTCCCTTTCAAGTCTTTGGTCTTCGTAGAATCAACTCCTTGATTCAGTTCACTAGCTCTGATACCATCTACTCTGACTATTTAACATGCATAGCTTGATCCGATTCTTCAACTTGTCCTAACGATGAACCAAACTCGTTGGTTCGAAACACGTAGACAAATGAAATATCATGTGATTTATGCCGAAAAATATCTCGTAAACACTAACTTATTTCAAACCCATATCTATCATGGCTTACTACATTGAGCCACACGTTTGTGCCATGTCTTTGCCTCAATAAAAAGGACCTAAATGGCATGATTGTTATCATTATATATTTGGGCACTTACCATGAGTTTTGACTGTCTAACATATGGTTTTGATAACCATTGTGATGTTGTCACCAACAAAGTTTTAATTGATTTGTTATCACTATTCTAAGCACTAATACATAAACATGCTATCGTATTTTCCAAATTACATTAAAACGCTAACTTAATTAACAATTGTATGTAATATCACTCATGGGAGCCCTCAAGGCCATGAATTCTTGGGGAAAACCCTCGGTGAAGGCCATGTGTAGAGGTTATTGTTCCTTCACTCCACTATGTAAAAATAATTATGCTGAAACTACCATTTTATTGCATAAATTCTTGGGCACTTGATATCTGGAAAAGTTGTTGCAAGTTACATGGTCATTTTCAGTCACTTTCTAGCTACGAATATATTAAGTCCCTACTTAGACCATTTTCCCTTCTATTTTGCCCTCATAACTATTTGAGATATCACAGTTATATGTTTTGTTTCGAACCATATGAACATTGCCAATTATATTTGTTCTGCTCAAACATCGTCCTTTACATATTTACGCCTATAGGCATCCCCCCTATCTATCGGAATTGACAACTTAATCATTTTTTTAATTAATATTTTTGATCCGATGGCCTGAATTGAAAGATGCCAGAGTATTCTCATAGTCTTCACTAAATCAATGAATGAAATTTGCAACATTAACTTTCTTGCATGTCTAGATCACATGTTTAAACCATACTTAAATTAATTTTTTAAAAGGCATGATTAAAAATTTACTATGCCTCTTGTTGATAACCACATATGTAGGATTAAGAAAAAATGAAATAAAAAAATTAGTGCTGAACACCCGTCTTTGAAAGTGTTTTTGAAAGTGGTCTCTTTGCATTCTGAAATGTATGAATGTTCAAAATTCGAGTAATAAGGACATGTTTTCATCCATTACAATGACAGTTGAAGCATTTATGCCTAACAATCATCCATAACCACGATAATGAGGTATGTAGGCATAAATTCAAGTAATAAGGACATGTTTCATCCATTACAATGACGGTTGAAGCATTTATGCCTGACAATCATCAATAACCATGGCAATGAGGTATGTAGGCATTATTGAAGAAAAATTTCTTTAGTTTAGTTAAGTACAGTCGAAATATGAAAAATTCTTCCTATTCATATTCTCCTCCACGAGGGGTTTTGAGTTTTTAGTTACATTACAAAAGTTTGAACCTCATAGTAGGGCCATTCCATATATTATAACCAAACACTCCGTGGATGCATGCATTTCTTTGTTAGCACTTAAGGTTGTTGGAATTGTTGAAGGATATCTGGAATGTTGGCTTCTCTCGGCTTCTATTTGGTAAAAAAGGTGGCAAATCTCATTGCGTTTTTAATTTTTTCTAAAATCTTGTGGCTTTCTCTAATAATTTGGTGTAGTTCGTGTCTGATTGAATTATTCCCTACTATTTTTCCAGGTTTCAGCATTGGAGAAACAATTTCTCAGTCATTGTGTTTTTAATTGTTTCCATGCTCTCACGACTGTCTCTAATAATTCGGTGTAGTTCATGTGTGATTCAGTTATTCCTTACTATTTTTTAGGTTTCAAAGGCGTTCAGAAATCGATCTTATAGGTATGTACAAATTTTCCTTCCGCGATATTTTTCCACTTTAATTCAAATGAGATGACTAGCCCGTAGAGAAAAAAAGGGAATCCATTATGTAAAAATCTTCGTGATATCACTTGCCCATACAAAAAAGAAGTTTTTGGTGTTTCTTTAAATGCTCTCCCAAAATTTATTACTTCTTTGTTATTGATATTCTCCCGAAAGATCGGGACTTAAAACCACTTCACAACCTTTAAAAAACCTTAAATCACACATATATAACCTTCCCCTTACAAAAACTTTGGTTACATATGTTTTTAACACATAAATCTCTTATCGGTGCATATTTCCTTATAAACCATTTACAAAGGAAAATGCCCACATAAACATACCTTTCCACCCTTCCATACAGCTTTGTCACGTTTCCCGAGGTTTAACCTCATCGCAATCGGTCATTGCTCCTTGCAGGGTCATACGTATATATATGTATCTTCATCGCCTCTTCTGCTTCGATATACGATATCGAAGTGTTAATGTATGTTTTAGCGTTAAAACATTTTAACGAAAATATATGGATTACACAGGAAACTCGCTCCAAATCATATATAGCGGATCTCAAATTTTATATATTCACCACTATAGGCCCATCGGTTTCGGCTCTCCAAGCCTTTCCATTACGCACTCTGATTTGTGCTTCCTACAATTGTGATTTGCGATCAGATCTTCACCATCGATCCAATCCATGATCTAACAGTTGAGATTAAGTCACACGATCGCATATCGCTCAACCTCAATGCGAGACTCTTTCTGCTTTCATATGCCAATCAAATATATTTACAGACCCAATAGGGATATAAACCATTCCCTATAATATTTCAAGTCTGACACTTGACTTCGACTTTGTTTTTCACCATTTCTTAGTGTGATTGGGTTTTCCGCTTACAAGAGTTAAACTATATAATGACCCCGCCGATGTGATATTTCACCTTCCTAATTTGATCTACAATCCGATGGTTGAGATTAAGTCGTACGATCGCATATCACTCAACCTCAATTCTAGACTCCTTCTTCTTCCATATGTCGATCTGATATCTTTACGGACCCGATAGGGGTATAAACCATTCCCTATAATATTTCAAGTCCAGCACTTGGTTCCAACTGTGTTTTTCACCGTTTCTTAGTGTAATTGGGTTTTCCGCTTGGTGAAGTTAAACTGTATAATGACCCCACCGATGTGATATTTTGCCTCCCCAATTTGATCTCAGTAGTTGATCTTCTTGGATCTAACTGTTCCTAAGCATCAATCTTCGCTCCTTCGCTCATTCCTTTTACTTAGAATTTATGCTAAGTCTTCATTTTTTCTCTTCTTTAAATGTTTCATCCTGATGTTATTTTGCTGTGCACTCTTCCTCCTGAGCTTTGATTGGTCCTTCTAATGGATTCAACACTCATCTCAATCCTCCTCTTTATGTATTCTCTGTGTCATCGCTGCACTCTCACCCTACACACACACACACACACAACACACACACACACATCATATATATATATAGATATTATATATATATATAATATATATTATAATACACTTACACTTATTCAATTTGGGATTAAATCTATGGACATATATATAAATCAATACATAATTACAAAATAAGTGTAAGAAATGCAATTTCTCTGTGACACTTTATAATTATTTCATCATTACTTATGTTTCCTGCATTTATACACAAATTATTAGTTTGGAAATCATAAGGTTCAACAGTCTCAACTGTTGCTTCACATATCATTTCTTCAAACTGAACTTCATCTCCTTCTTGCACAAGAACTTGTTCCTGTGTTGTCACAGTTTGAAATATCAATGTATTACCAAATTCTTTTTGCTGCAATAAATCATTGCTTCTCTCATTTAAGAGACATTCTCGATCCTCCTTTACTTCAGAGTTTTATCTTCTGAAAGATACTTCTCTATACTTTTGACAACTTCAAAAGATTGGTCATCCTTTGTAAAGCACTCCTCTGTTAGTGTTCCTTCTCCCAAGGTTAAATCCTCTACATAGGTTTCTTCCTTCTTAACATCTTTCAGTAGATGTCCTTCCTTCTGAGTGACTATCTCAACAGCTTTCATGGATGTTTGCATTGTGTCTATCATCATGGTGGATTCATGATCCTTTACTATGTTTTTAGTTAACATAGTCTCAACAAAATGAAAAATTGTGTGTGTTAAATTATGTATTTATGCTACTTTTAATTTTATTCAACATTAAATTGTTTTGTTGATATCAAATGCCTTTTTTTTTACTGTTAGGTGATTTCACTGTTTCATCATGGATCCACTTATTTGGAGTTCTCTTCCATTCGAAGTTCTTCAACTTGTCTTGTTGTGGCTCCCTTTATCAGTTGTGATAAAGTTTGGCACCGTATGTAAAAAATGGAAGAATGCTTTGCAGAACCCGTATTTCTTTTTACATTGCAAGAATGTCTCCATGAACCAATTTAGATTTCTCGTTCGTTTCCTCAATAGTGAAGACAATTGTTTTGCTTCCCAATACCTTAATCAGAATGGCCACATATATCAATTTCATTTGGGATTCATAGATTCAATATACAGAGTAGAGTTTATTTTTGGAGAAATGGTGGTTTTATCCTTACCAACAGAATGCTCCCAAACACACAACTATTTTGTAACGAATCCATTTACAAAGGAATTAAAAAACATAGGGCCAGTACGAATTGGAGACTCGGGGTTCTTTTCATTATTGGAAATGTAAGCTACAGAAAATATGATTGGGTTGTTCTGAAACATATCTATGAAGGAATGCAATCTAAATTTTATGTTTGTAGTAGTTTTCTTAGGGTATGGCAAAGTGTTTCGTGGCACTTCACCCCCCAAGAATGTAGTGTTTTATAAAAGTAAATTGTTTTGGCTATATCTCGACAAGGAATATGAAGATTATCCTTGGTACAAGTATACAATCTACTAGTTTGACGTAATAAAAAATGAGTGGGGTTTTTCATTTGTTCCAATCAATGACATATGTTGTATGTCATTAGAAATATACATGAATCAGTTGATATGCCTTGTCAATGATGGGTCCACTTATGTATGGCCAATTGAATAATTAGATCATTTCCAATTTGGTCAACCATGTATTGAATGAAGAATTGACTCCTTTGAAGATGATTGGGGTTTCAGATGGAAGTTGTTGGAAGAAATTTCTGTGGATATAAATAGCAAATGTCTTGGCTATCTTCCGTTTTGAATAGTCCATGGTCTAGTTCTTATGTGAAACTGCAGTGAAGCTCCTTTCCTATTATATCACATGGTAACTCGCATCTGTTTTCCAATAGATATTGATCATTCAACTAATGAGAAGATGTCTCAGTTTTGGTACCCAGAACAAGAGGACTGCAATGATCTCATTGAGTATGGAGATGTTTTTGCAATTGTTGCCCGTATGGATTCTGTCGATGAGATTCCACCATTGGACATGGTGATGGATTCTTAGGATATTAGTATTCTTAGGAGTTCTTATAAATATTTCCATTTTATATACTCTCTGTGGTTGTGGAAAATATTTCCATTTTTGCCTCTATACATATTATGTGTCTTTATGGTAATACTTTAGAATTATGTTTGTATCGATCTTTGTGATGTAAAATATTTAATATTGTTTCAGCTAAAGTTTTCTTATTTACATGTACATGTTTCTCGATGTTATGCTTTTTTCTTTGTTTGTATAATTATAATTTCTATGATTTATGTTATACATTATATTTGTATTTGTTTTTGTCATTGATTCTCAAACAATGTTATATGTTTATGTTCATTTTAATATTTATATTTATATTTTGATAGTATATATAGTTCCAAATTTTCATATTGTTGTGTCGCAATAGTATGGGTTCCATTTTCATTATAATATGATACATGGAAATTTATACTTCTTTTTTTGTTTAAGCCATTTGGAAGAATTCATTTGTTTTTTTTGCCATTTTGAAATTTTTTGTTCTTGTTTTTAGGCATTTGGAAAAATCCTTATACATTTTGATAAGTTTATATGGTTGGGAAAAAAATAACATATACACTTTTTATGTTCCATGTTTATGATTCCATAATGAATAATTATTATTCATTGTAGACATGTCATCTGAAGGCACAAGCATGCATATAAGAAAAAGAACTTTGTCATCACAATCACATGAGAGGTCTAATGAAAGTCATTATTTATGGTATCAACAAAATAAGGACGCGATAAATTAGCATATGAGAGGTGCATATAAGAGAAAAACGAGTGAAGCCACTCTTCAAAATGATTTTATAGTTCCTTGTAAGTATTGTAGTATGGATGATATAATGGAAAGAACATTTCCCATTGATAGTTCATTATGAGGATATGCTCCTCCTTAGCATAATCTTGTTGTTCGATGCTTTTCTGAAAATGTTCATAACATTGGGGAAAAATCTTGCAATCGGGAAAAATGCCATATCGATATTGTGCATGCAAATGTCCACCCTAACCCTTCTGTGTGTCCCATTGCATGTTCTGATGTCCAAAGGTTGCAAAACATCCATGGTGGAGGTAATGATGACATTTTGTGTGATGATTTCGATGATAATTTACTTGGCCATTTGTTTGATAATTTGGATCCAATAGCTCGAAACAAAAGACCTTCAAATCCCGCTTCTCAAAGTAATGTGGTCCCACCAAGAGAATCAGTCATCCATGATAGCATTTCACGTGGCACAATGGAGGTAACACAATTATATTTTGGTTTTCACTGTAATAGTGGTTTTTCTACTACATTCCAGACTAATGTAAATTTTCAATGCTTTGTATTTGCTTTTCATTTTTTAAATTTCTAATTTCTTAGACATTGAATTTTATGTCATAATTTATTTTCTTTGAACAGGACAGAAGTCACTCCAATACAGGCATACAAATTAACTTCGTAGATGTTACATCTACTGATGTTAGAAGTGAAGAGGAACCATCTCATAGTGTTCATCCACATCACCAAACAAATGTAAATGTTGAGTGCATTTGATTTTTTTCTCATTTTCTCATTTACAGTTGCCTCAAAATCGTGTTTTGTAACATTTCATGGGGAAACCATGATGTCATCTCTTTAGGTTCGCGAATTAGAATCCAAAAGATCAAACTGTAAAACTAATGTAGATGTTCAATGTATTAGATGGTTTTCAATTTTTGAATCTTTATTTCTTTTGACATTTAGTTTTATAACATATTTTGTTTTTTTGAAACAGGAAACAACTCATTTGAACAGAGGCAAAGAAACCACATCCGAAAATGTTCCATCCACTATTCTTAGAATCCAAGAGAAACCATCTCATAACCCTCATCCACATGAAGACACAAATGTAAATTTTGAATGCATTTGATTCTTTTTCATTTTCTTCATTTATAATTAGTTGGAGGTTAAATTTTAAAGTATTTTATGACAAAGAGAACTTTACATGCTCTCAAGTTCGGGAAATTCACACCATAAATTTGGAATGAAATTCTCATAGATCCATTCCACATGCTTCAAATTTGTGAAGGGAATCTCATGTTCTTGAAGATGAAGTAAATGTTAGAAGATATTTTAGTCATCAAAATGGCTTTCAACATGGTTCGGCCAGTAGAGATCATATTCAGTTTGATGAAAACATGATTGCAGTGCATAAAAGGTTTCGAGAAAAGATAGATAGCTTTTCAGTAGTGTAGATGTGCCAGATTTGCCAAGAATCATATCCCGGAATCCTTGTTGTGAGACATTCTGAAGGACCTGTTTACAGACGATGTAGGATTGAAAGAGGAGCCCATTGTTTTTTGCCGATATAATAACATGGACCTTGATGAGCAACCTCATATTTTAAGAGTTATTACTCAAGTTGAAGAAATGTTAATAGCACATGTGAATCCCATTTTGAAAGTGACACATGCTCGAGGTGGGCAATATAAGTATAGTGGTCATACAATTAGCTTTCCTCAAGATATTTCTACAATTGTACGAAGCCTTTCTTGATGTGTTGAAGATATTGAATTTCTAATTGTGAGGAGACATGGCACTGAGTCTAAATATTATGAATGTTATGTCAAAAGATCTTGAGTTATGGATGCATTTATTTTCAAAATCCAACGTGATCAATACTATCGAGATGTTGTAATTGATTATGATTAAGTGAATTCTCTGCCCAAAATATCAACAAATGTCTCCTCCAGGCTTAAATTTGTTGATTGTCATATTGAAGAATCTGATATCAATGAAACTAATAATGAAGAGTTTCATGCTGACCATTTTCCTTCTCATCCCTCTTCCTTTGTTGCTCGCCTACCAAATGAACAAAGAGAAGTGGAAGAAATTAGAGCATTTCTTGATAATGTTCATTCTTCACATGTTCAAGACATGGATTGGCCCACTATTGGAACCTCTCCACTGAATGAATATAATACAGAGGGGTTATTCGATATGGTATTCCCAACATTGTTCCCCATTGGTGATGATGATTGGTTGCAACCACACATTTGTAATGTTGAACTTCATGAGTATACATTGCATCTTCTTAGGTACTATGATTAGAGATTTGGAAGCCATCCTCGCTTTTGATATTACCTATTAAACATGATAATGTGGCATCGAAGCCAAACAACTATTGTAGTTTTTGCAAAGAAACATTTACATGATAACTCACCTACGACAGTTGAGGAGTTGCGTCACCAACTTTCTGATTTACCAGATAATAATTTGGCTGAGAACCTTATGCGGTTTGGTTCTTCTCTGAGAGGTACAAGGGCATACTGGACTAGGTGTCAATTTAAATTGATATACATGATTACTCAGTTAGGATGTCCATATTTATTTTTTACTTTGAGTGTAGCTGACACAAAGTGGCTAGAGTTGCATAACCTCATGCCCATACATTCACATTCTCGTTCTTCAAATGAGCATTGTATGAAAATTGAGAATGTTATCCAGTACCCTCATATTGTTGTGGCATTTATGCCACCACAATTCAATATTTTTCGAGTGGAAGTTATCCAAAAATATCTTAAAGCTAAAGACTTTTGATACATGTTTGTGTTGAATTTTTTTCTATACTTTTTCAACTTTTATTATGATTCTATTTATATTGTTTATAGTAACTATATCTTCATTTATTTAAAATATGAGTGGAAACACAGAGGTTCAACACGTATCCATGGTTTCCTATGTTTAGAAGGTGCTCCTGACATGGAAATACTTAATGGGTCAATTAGTTCTAATGTACAACTTGCAAAGATATTCTTCGACAAATATGTAACTACATGGAATCCACATGACATACATCATCGCAACATAATGGTTCCATGAGGCCTCAATGATGACCCTTGCCTGTTGAATACTGGTAAGGTTTTCTCTTCTAATCCTCATAATGATTACGAAGAATTGTTAAACCATGTCCAAAGGCACACAAAGTGTACTGTGGATTCTTGTTTGTGGAAAAAGGGCGCTATTCTAACATGTCAGTAGAATGCTCCATGGGATCTTTGTGGTGAATCAAGATTGTTCATAGATGATCAAGGAAGAAAACAATATGAGCCAACAAGAAATGATGATAGGCTTAATGTACATAACATTGACCTTCTGACAATGTAGCATGCAAATGTTGACTGCCAGCCACTGCTTTCTCACTATGCTGTGTTGAAATACATTGCTAAGTATGCATCGAAAGCAGAAAAAAGGTCCGAAAATTATCATCATATGTTAACTAGAATTTCAAATTATATTGGCTCTGAGGATCATGATTTATGTGCATATAGAAAGTTTCTTGCAGAAACAATTGTTGACCGTGACATTGGAGCACAAGAAACATGCCATATGTTGCTTAAGATACCTCTTGTTGTTTGTAGTCGGAAATTTGTTTACTTAAATGTTGGAAGAAAGGTTTTTAGGAAAATATCAAGGGATGGCTTGCAATGTTCATCTGAGAATACTTTCATTCAACATTACCAGAAGAGACCTTTTTTCCTTGAACATCTATCTTTGATAGAAACAGTAAGATCTTGGACATTTGATAGAAAGCATAAAAAATATCCATGGAAGCCTAGAGATGTTCATGCTATTGTTTGGGTTTGGCCACAATTTTATTCTATTCCTAGTGAGGCTTCAGAGGAATTTGAAACCTTTTGTTGGACATAATTGCTATTGTACAAGCCATTTTGTGACATTCCTACAGAAATTGGCCTTTCAGCTGAAATTGTTATTGAAAGTTGGAGGAATTTTCGAAATCGAGCATGGCATGTTGATTGACACCCATCAATTATAGAGAATATTGAAGATGAAGAAGATGGTGATTTTTCTAACCAGGAAATGGATCTTGAAGATGGTTTTCAAGAATGACAGATTTTCTCTCATTTGGTTCCACCAAATGATGTGAATGTTTCTGATCTTAACACCCTTGGTCGAAGGGACTTTGATATATCCTTTGACTGGGAAAGTAAAACTCTTTATGATGATATTGTAGAGGAAGCTATTAATTTTATAAGGAATGTAAAATCAACGGGTGATATTGTTGACCTTTCAAATAGAACATTTGCATCTCTAGATTCTTTGTCGGAAAAACAATGACTTGCTTTCGAAATTGTCTTAAGGCACTTTGTTGAATATGAGATTTGTGAAGCTCTTCTTATGATTATTCAGGGCACTGTGGGCACTGGGAAGTCTTTCCTTATCCATTGTATTATTGAAGCTCTTTCTAATTCGTCAAGTGATGGAAGAAGCCCTTTACTTCTTCTTTCCCCAATAGGAATAGATGCTTTTAATATACATGCAAAAACAATACACTCGGCTCTAAAAATTCCAAATAAATATATGCAGCTGCTACAAGGACAATCACTTGCAGTATTCCAAGAAGAAATGTGACATGTTATATATATATATTGATTGATGAAATGAGCTTTTTATTATCAAGGTTGTTTATGCAAATAGATGCTCGATTACGAGAAGCATTTCTAGAGAAAAATAATTGTCCTTTTGGTGGCAGATCCATCATCCTTATCGGTGACATTGGCCAACTGCCTCCTATTAGAGATAAGCCTTTGTATGCAAGTAATACAACATGGAAATCCTTGTGGAACAAATTCAACATTGTTGTCACTCTTGACACAATCTTTCACCAACAAGGGAATAATGAGAAATAATATTCTTTTAGTGGAGTCCTCAATAACATAAGAAATGTAGAACCCAATCTTAAAGATTGGGAGTTTCTTATGTCTCGCACTGATATGAGGTTGCATCCTACAAAAATTATTTAATGCAGCAGTTCACATGTTTCCAACAAATAATTTTGTCTCCTTACATAATACGCATATGTTAAAATCATTAAATTCTCCAATTTCACGATGTGTTGCTGAGTATTCAAGGTGTTCAGAAATCGGTGGTGTTGATGATGATCAATTGGACCGTGAAGTTTGTTGTGTTGTGGTCAGTGTGTTATGTTGACATGTAATTTATGGGTTGAAGCTGGCTTGGTGAATGGTGCACTTAGTTTTGTTAAGGAAATATTTTATCCGCCTACCTCTAAGCCACCTCGACTTCCAATGTTCACAACTGTTGTTTTTGATAAGTATGTTGGTGTTCCATTTGATGCAAGCAATTGAAACATTGTCCCTATCACCCCAGTGATAAGAGGAAATTGAAAACAAATTCCTATGAATATGGCATGGGCTCTTACAATCCACAAGTCATAGGGATTGACTTTAGAACGAGCGTCAGTTGATATTAGGAATAAAGAGCAGCAAGGCCTTACCTTCACAGCCATGTCAAGAGTGAAATCAGTAGATGGTTTACGCATTGCACTACCTTTTTCTTTCCAAATTTATGCCAAGATGAAAGATAGTGCATATGTTACAATTAGGAAGAAGGAAGAGGAGCGATTGAAGTCCACATCACTATGAAATACAACTAATAACATTGTTACCTTCATTATAGTTTTGAACTTCAATTTTGTAGTGGAATTATTTGATGTAAACAAAACAAAAAATATGTGTTAAGACTCAATGTTCTTTCTATGATTGCAATGTTGGTTAAATTGATTATTTTAAACACTAATGTTGTTTTTATGTACAAAATTGTATATCTTTGGTCTTAAAATGTCCTATCATGTTGTTCTTCTTTAAATCCGATGTGTGTAATTTAGATGTGTTTTTTCCATTTATGTTGTTTTGCTCCAACGGGAGTGTTACTATTTTATATCTTTCTCTTGCATTTTTTATTGTTGTGGTCTTTTGTGTGGATCCTTCACTTTGTTCACATCTTTCGTAAATGAAAGTATTGTTTACATTTATAATATTATTGTTGGGATTTCATGTTCTAGGTGCTTATATCAATATTCTTGAGATTTATACTATTTATAGCCTTGTCATGTTTACCAAGGTTTAACCTCATCACAATTGGCCATCACTCCTTCCACGGCCATACGTATATATATACCTTCATTGCCCCTTTCACTCCGATATGCGATATCAGAGTGTTAATGTATGTTTTAGCATTAAACCACTTTAACGCAAATATATGGATTTCACAGGAAATCTGCTTCGAATCATATATAACAGATCTCAAATTTTATATATTTGCCACTATAGGCCCATCGGTTCCGGCTCTCCAAGCCTTTCCATTGCATACCTCGATCTCTGCTTCCTCCGATTGCGATTTGCGATCAGATCTTGATCGTCGATCTGATCCACAATCCAACGATTGAGATTAAGTCGTGTGATTGCATATCGCTCAACCTCAATGCTAGACTCCTTTCGCTTCCATACATAGATCCAATATCTTTACAGAAACGATAGGGATATAAGCCATTCCCTATAATATTTCAAGTCCGACACTTAAATCCGAGTGTGTTTTTCACTGTTTCTTAGTGTAATTAGGTTTTCTGCTTGCGCGAGTTAAACTATATAATGACCCCACCGATGCAATATTTTGCCTTCCTGATTTGATCTATGATCCGATGGTTGAGATTAAGTTGCGAGATCATATAGTCACGTGGGTTGATTAATTTGTTGGGTTTAAAAATTAATTCCTATTAATCCCTTTCCATTTTTGATCCCTTTGGTTTCTACTATTTTTCCTTTGGATTTATTAATTCCCAATGGTTTATAATATCAAATTATTGGTTTTCTTTGTTCTTCAACTTTTAATATTAATAATTTCTTGGGTTCATAATCCCTTGAGGTTTTGGTGTTAATCCCTCGGGTTTATTATTCCTTTTGGTTTATTATATCAATCCCATGGGGTCTTAGTATTAATCCCTTCATTTTATTATTCCTTTGGGTTTCCCATATTAATCCCTTGTGTTTATTATTCCCTTAGGTTTATAATATCGATCATGGTAAACCATTTTCAATCATAGCCAACCATGCTTGAATGTCACATTGTGACAAGGATTGTCTCACCATGAAAATAAATAACAATCCCTTGGGTTTATTATTCCTTTGGGTTTATTATATTAATCCCTTGGGTTTATTATTCCTTTTGGTTTATTATATCAATCCCTTGGGTTTATAATATTAGTCCCTTTTTTTTAATAGAATCGCTTTGGTTCATAATCCCTTGGGGTTTTAGTATTAATCCCTTGGGTTTATAATATCAATCGCTTGGGTTTATTATTCCTTTGGGTTTCTCATATTAATCCCTTAGGTTTATTATTCCCTTAGGTTTATAATATCGATCATGGTAAACCATTGTCAATCATAGCCAACCATGCTTGAATGTCACATTGTGACAAGGATTGTCTCACCATGAAAATAAATAATAATCTCTTGGGTTTATTATTCCTTTTGGTTTATTATTCCCTTGGGTTTATTATTCCCTTGGGTTTATAATATTAGTCCCTTTTGTTTAACAGTATTCCCATTGGTTCATAATACCTTGGGGTTTTAGTATTAATCCCTTGGGTTTATAATATCAATCGCTTGGGTTTATTATTCCCGAGTCAAACATGGTTTATTATGATGTCGAGCATGGTCCAACATGGAATTGTCATAAGGATTGTCTCAATATGAAAATCAATGATGGTCCATCATGTTTATTTCAATGTTTATAATATTTTCGTTAGGGTTTATATACATTGGGTTTATAATATTGGTCCCTTGGGTTTATAACCCCTTGGGGTTTTAGTACTAATCCCTTCGTTTTATTACTCCTTTCAGTTTCTCATATTAATACCTTGGGTTTGTTATTCCCTTAGGTTTATAATATTGATCATGGTAAATCATTATCAATCATAGCCAACCATGATCAACCATGCTTGAATGTCACATTGTCACAAGGATTTTCTAACCATGAAAATAAATGATGTTTATTTTAGTGTTTGTAATATTTATATTTGGGTTTACGAATGTTGGGTTTATAATATTAGTCTCTTGGGTTTAATATTATTCCCTTGGGTTCATAATCCCTTGAGGTTTTAGTATTAATTCCTTGGGTTTATTATTCATTTGGGTTTATAATATCAATCCCTTGGTTTTATTATTACCTCATGTTTATAATATCAATCATGGCCAACCATGGTTGAATGTCACATTGTCACAAGGATTGTCTCACCATGAATAAATCATGTTTATTTTAGTCTTTGTAATATTTATATTTGTGTTTACAAATGTTGGGTTTATAGTATTAGTCCCTTGGGCTTAATATTATTCCCTTGGGTTCATAATCCCTTGAGATTTTAGTATTAATCCCTTGGGCTTAATATTATTCCCTTAAGTTCATAATCCCTTGGGGTTTTAGTATTAATCCCTTGGGTTTATTATTCATTTGGGTTTATAATGTAAATAAGTTGGGCTTACTATTCCCTTAGGTTTATAATATCAATCATGGTCAACCATTGTCAATCATAGCCAACCATGGTCAACCATGTTTGAATGTTGCATTGTGACAAGGATTGTCTCACCATCAAACTAAAGCATGCTTATTTTAGTGTTCGTAGTATTTATATTTGGGTTTATCAATATTGGTTATATAATATTAGTCCCATGGGTTTAATATTATTCCCTTCGGTTCATAATCCCTTAGGGTTTTACTCTTAATGCCTTAGTTTTATTATTCCTTTGAGTTTATAATATCAATCTCTTGGGTGTATTATTCCCTTAGGTTTATAATATTAATCATGGTCAACCATGGTTGGTTCTTGCATTCTGACAAGGATTGTCTCATCGTCAAAATAAATCATTTTTATTTTAATATTTGTAGTATTTACATTTGGTTTTACAATTGTTGGGTGTATAGTATTAGGCCCTTCAATTTAGTATTATTCCATTGGGTTGATAATCCCTTGGGATTTTAGTATTAATCCCTTGGGTTTATTGTTTATTGGGGTTTTAGTATTAATCCCTTGAGTTTATTGTTCATTTGGGTTTATAATATCAATCCCGTGGGTTCAATATTCCCTTTGGTTTATAATATCAATCATTGTAAACCATTGTCAATTATAGCCAAACATGATCAATCATGGTTGAATGTTGCATTGTGACAAGAATTGTCTCACCATCAAAATAAACCATGTTAATTTTAGTGTTTGCAGTATTTATATTTTGGTTTACCAATGTTGGGTTTACAATATTAGTCCCATGCTTGAATGTCACATTTTGACAAAGATTGTCTCACCATGAAAATAAAACATGTTTAATTTAGTGTTTGTAATATTTATATTTGGGTTTACGAATATTGGGTTTATAATATTAGTCCCTTGGGCTTAATATTGTTCCCTTGGGTTCATATTCCCTTGGGGTTTTAGTATTAATCCCTTTGGTTTATTATTAATTTGGGTTTATAATTAGTGTTTGTAGTATTGATATTTTCCTTTACTTGATGTGAAGTTTATAATATTAGTCCCATGGGTTTAATATTATTCCCTTGGCTTCATAATGCCTTGGGTTTTAGTATTTATCCCTTGGGTTTATTATTCATTTGGGTTTATAATATCAATACCTTGGGTTTATTATTCCCTTTGGTTGAAAATATAAATCATGGTAAACCATTGTCAATCATAGCCAAACATTGTCAACCATGGTTGAATGTCACATTGTTACAAGAATTTTCTAAGCGTCAAAATAAACCATGATTATTTTAGTATTTGTAGTATTTATATTTGGGTTGACCAATGTTGGTTTTATAATATTAGTCCCTTGGTTGAATGCCGCATTTTGTCAAAGATTGACTCACCATGAAAATAAACCATGTTTATTTTAGTGTTTGTAGTGTTTATATTTTGGTTTAACAATGTTGAGTTTATAATATTAGTCCCATGGGTTTAATATTATTTCCTTGGGTTCATAAACCCTTGGGGTTTTAGTATTGATCCATTAGTTTTATTATTCCTTTGGGTTTATAATATAAATCCCTTGGGTTTATTATTCCCTTAGGTTTATAATATCGATCATGGTCAACCATTGTTGAATGTCACATCGTGATAAGGATTGTCTCACAATGGAAATAGACCATGTTAATTTTAGCCTTTCTAATATTTATATTAGGGTTTACCAATGTTGGGTTTATAATATTAGTCCCTTGGGTTTAATATTATTTCCTTAGCTTCATAATCCCTTGGGGTTTTATCCTTTGGGCTTATTATTAACTTGGGTTTATAATATCAATCATGGTCATCTTTATTAATCTCTTGTATTTGTAATATCAATCCCTTCCACTTCTTGATCCCTTAGGTTTTTAATATCATCCGTTGGGTTCAATAATTCCTTAGGTTTATAATATTAAACCATTGGGTTTATTAGTTCATCATATTTATAATATTAGTCCCTTTTGTTTATCTTAGATTTTTGATGAAAAGAGATCTTGGGGGTTAACCAAATTCCCTTTCCCTAAAAAAATATCGATCTTGAGGCGTGTGGGTTAAGGCCCACTAAGCCTATCAGAAGCATTTCGTTAGGCTTTGAGCCTTTCAACCTTGGATTTACATTAAATCGGAGCCATATAACTTTATTAGGGCTTTTATACTATTGGAAGCATTACATATAGGCCTTTAAGCCTTAAAGCCCCTGTAAAGCTTAACTTATGCACGTGGCCGCAATAACTATGAAAATATTTGGAATTATGCAGATATATTTTATAAAGAAAATATATAATAAAACATGATTTTCCACTTCCAATACAGGCTCAGCACAATTCACAAGGTATACTTCTCATAGATTCATCCTTGTCATTGATCTATGCCTTTTAGATCAGACGATCTACAAAGGTTTCCGGGTGGGACGTAAGCCTAAAGAATACCTACCCGAAATGGGCGGTTTCCTCTCTCTAGTTGACTACTACGCGTTAAATGTTGAGTGGAATCTGTTGATTCCATTAAAAATCATCCATCGCTTTTGCTCTGCCCGAAAACTGCCTTATAACTTAAAAACTGCCTTTTTGCACGCCTTCTGGACCCGCCAAACTTATATAACATAATATATATCTCTATCGGATCTGGCTTGCAATGGGCATGTCATATATATATATATAAAGTGTTATATGATGATTGTGGGCCCACAGGGACTTTTAAATATAATACATATATGCTTTAAGTCCGGCCTTTTTATTATAATATTTTCTAACAGAAATTCGTATAAAACAACGTAAACCACAATATATGTGAATATGAATAAAAGTCTTTGGAACCCACAATAATACGGACACACTGAGTCATATAAATTATAGCGTATGAACTATCGGGTCCAGAACCCAATCGCTCATTGTATCGTGTTAATATATATATAAATAACACACACACCAAAAACACCACAGCACACACTATATATGTTGTCTTACAGACCCGCCGCAATTATAAAACAATAATACATATTGTTTCGTATCCGTCATTGCAAATCGCGATTGGCGGAACCCATATGCATTCATATAAAGGGCTTTCAATACAACGGATCTGCCGAACTTTTAAACATGATGTATATATTATTTTGGGTCCGGCCCACCCATATCGCAATCGGCGAAGTCGTATACACATAATATAATCACTTTACATTGTTTCGGACCCACTGTCATTATAAAATATGGCATATATATTATCGGGTTTACTGTTAATGTTTTAACACTTGTTCCTTTGTTTTCCTTTGTAAAATCCGATATATTTTTCTGTTTCTTTTATATTTTGATTTCTGATATACTTGCCTTATCTTTTTTTCAAAATATTTTTAGAATGATTTTGAATGAAACAATGAATATATTAATTATTATAATATAATTAATATTGTATAATATTAAATAATATAATAAATATTATATTATTATAAATTGTATCGAATATTTTAATAACTTATAAATATAACAACAACATTATTTCTATATATTGTTATATAAAAAGATATCAATATTATAATAATAATAAACGCTGATAAATAATAATAATAGTGATTATATTATTATGAAAATATAATATAATATATATATTAAAATTATAACCATTATAAATTTATATAATTTTATTATATTACAATAATCAATATAATTGTTATTTTTTTTTTAATTTTATATTACTAAATTATTTTAAAAATAATGAAAATCTAATATAATATGAGCTATTCTTATTATTAATAATATATATTAGGAGCTTTATATAATATTAATAATATATTATACAGTAATAATATACACACACAAACACACACACAACACACACACACACAGACCACACACACATATATATATATATAATCTTGTGTTATATTTATATAGTTATTAATAATTTTAAATACCGATTATAATTATTAATGTGCTTGATATAAGCCTATCGACGTATATCAACCATATTGGTAAATATGGTTGTGCTAAGTGTATTTGATTGGCTAGCCCAACCTCTATATGTGCCCTGTCCATCTCTTTTCATTTTGGTTCAATCTGATCCTTATCAGTTTCTATGGGACTTCAATAGGTTGTTAATATATGTGTCAACACTATCCGTTTTTCCTTACTAAATTTTCTTTATATTATGATATTGAAAACTCATAATTTTGTACATTTGGTGATGATTGATTCCATATCTTTCATTTCTTGCAAGTAATTTTGTGACTTTGTTTTAGTATGAGTTTTTTCAAAAGGAACAAAGAGGTTAGGGTAGGGGAACATGAAATAGAGATCAACATTTAGGCGTGAGAAGGGACAAGAGGCCAAGGGTCTCAATCCATTTTTATGTTGATTGAAGGGAATTAAGGCAAATACTATGAATTGGTGTGGCTAATCTGTTAGGTCAACTAGAGCCTAAGCCTATGGTGAAACCTCGACCATAGAAACCCCCTATTCGACATCCACGTAGCATTGGTATTCTTGTCCAACAACATGTTTATGCCCCTCTTATTGTCCCAAATAATGATGGCTAGGAAGTTGTCATTAGTGCTCAACCTTTGTGTTCAATCCAAGATTAGTCCATAGTCTCTCTTCCTCCTCCTTGTGAGGGACATGGTTCTCATTTGCAATTTGTTTCTTCACCCAAAGTTCACCCTCCTAGTGCAACTCTACATCCTTCTACACTTTTCATGCAACATCCTCCCTCTACTCATCAAGCCCTCAAACAACCTATTATGCTCCATGGCCTGTTGATTAGTCACCCAAACAAGTAATTATTCCTTGTCCTATTGTGAGTGATCAAAGAAAGAAAGCATAGGTCACTCTTTTTGAATCTTCACATGGTTTGTCGAATTCCTTTATGTCTCATCCCCTCCCAAAAGAATAGCAAGCAGAATTTGCTCCATCTCACATGAAGGGACATTAGTTTGTGGTGTTTTGGAGCATGTCTTTGGTACAATTTTGAGTAAGGTTCAAATATTTTTGTTGACATACTTATTCATGATGATGATGTTACCTCAGTCTTGATGGGATAATTTACATTGCACTTGTATGTGGATATTTATGATGATCTATTTTTGGTACTAATTTTGTTTGAAGGGAATAACTCATGGTTATGCGTAAAAGTATTTGTTTATATAGATAGATTTAGTTATTATGATGGTAAATTTGATATTCATGGATTATGAAAATGGAGAAACAAGGGATAATGGGATGCAAAAGGTTTAATTTTTCATATGGTAATATGTGATTGATATTATATTATGTGGAAAAGGCTTTGGTGAAGTGGCTTACATTTCATTGGCTATACGTGGAACATGGATATGCTCTTTTATATGATGTGTCTAATTGTTATTAATTTAATTGATATTTATATGTGGAAAATAATTTTTGGCCACATGATCTCTTATTTGTATATATGTGAAAACAAATATTATTAAACTGTATCGAATAGAAACAAGGGTCCCACCTACTAGAGTCAAAACTTAAAGTTATAAGAGGGAATTTTGTAAAGTAGTTTATTAACTGTGCTTTTAGAACGTCCATCCTCCTATTTTATGATCAATTAGATTAGAAATCAAATTAACCACAAACCTTTTAATCAACGAAACTTGGCAAACTTCTTTTGAGCCCTTTAAAAGGAGGAAATATATATGAAGGTGGAGGGAGAGAACTATGAAGTGAGGCATGCTATATAATTTTTGGTTGTCATTTCTCCACTAATTTTAATTTCTCATATGCTTAGAGGCTAACATTGATGGTGACAATAGTGTCATCTCATCAAGGGGCGACAAG
The DNA here is from genome assembly GCA_000404065.3 of Pinus taeda. Classification (NCBI taxonomy): domain Eukaryota; kingdom Viridiplantae; phylum Streptophyta; class Pinopsida; order Pinales; family Pinaceae; genus Pinus; species Pinus taeda. The sequence goes on along the minus strand of APFE031687778.1, from coordinate 36,575 downwards.
CTAGGTGACTCCATTAATATTTCCAAATAACTTTTCAGGTATCTTGTGCCTTTCTGATTTATTTATTATTGTTTGAAGGTTTGGTTATGTTTTACCAGTGCTAACAACTATCCTTTTGAAGAAAATAAGCTATGAGATTCACACTTACATGAAGGATTTCAATTTGTTATCAGTATTGCTTGTTCATGAACTATTCTATATGGTTTCATTTACATTGCGATAGTTTTTTATAAGACTAGTCAAAATATTTCCTTCAAGATTTTGGCTGTAATTTTTATCATTAATAAAATCAGCCATTGTCTCAAATATTTATTTGCATGTCTATGTTTTATTATTTATTTTAATTCAACAATTTCTCTTAGTTCTTAGTTATATATTGCAACTTTTTCTCTCTAGAATTAGGGTCTCCAAGTCCAAGTTTCGACTATCTTGTTGCATCATTTGAATCTTATTTACATTTTCTAATTCTTTTTCTACTTATTTGTCATGTGCCTATTGTAAATGGTGCATTTTGATGTATATATTTTCATTTTCTTCTCTATGTAAATTTTTCTTTTTATATTTTGCATTATAAAATACAAATAAAGCACAAACCCAAGAAAACATAAATATGTAGTTGTAAATTTTGAGCACATTGTCTAATTATCTCATTATGATAACGAGATTTGAGGAGTTAGTTTGTTACAGTTTGATAAACTTAAACGATCATCAACAAATTTTGGTGACCATACTAGGGAATGATTTGTTCCTTTAGTTTCCTTAGAATTTTGACTAATCCATAATTGTTAAATCTTCAAAACAACCCAATCTTGGCTTTTGGATTCATGATCAAACAAACATTTCCCATTCTTTACTTGATTTCATTTTTCAAACTGTGGCCTCTAGCAAGGACTGTGAAAGGAAGTGGACCATTATCTCGTGAGACATTGAATTGGAGGAAATAAGGGAAGCTTTGTGAAGGTGAATATGTCAAAGTGAGCACCATAATTTTTTCTAATCTATTATCTCATGAACAACTTAATATATTTCAATTTTTGAAAATTTGGTCTAATTTATAGCGTGACGTAATTCTTCAATTGAATGATTAAAGGAACATTATCAATTCCCTGCTTTATTTTATCTTGAATAATACCTATATTATCCAACAATTGAATCATTAATAATCTGTTATAGCCTGTGAGATTAATGAAGTTGATGAATGTGAGACATTGATTAACCAAAGCATACACAATCCCCATCATTGATTTTGCATGAGTAGTGGGCCTCAGTATTCCTAATGCCTTAGAGGTGACAGTCCTTAATATACTCCTATCAACAAAATCCAACATCGTAGGATTGTTTAGAAGTCGAAGCTCATCGTTGTTTCGTACAAAGTCTCACAAGTTCATCTCGAACTACCTCACCTGATAAGCAAGTCATGTATGGGATGCAGAGTCAACCCTCAAGTGGCACTCAGGGTTCCACTTCCTCTGAGTCCTCTTCATCTTATTCAGGTTCTATCACCACTCCAGCTATCTCAATTCAGTCTATTTACTCATCATTCAACCCTCAAGTTGCCTTCCAAAGCCTTTAGTACTTGGGATGAAATTTTATATTAGTTCACGATGGAGGAGCATTTTTCAAAGCTTATAAGACCCATGAGTCTTATTTCACATTTACTAAAGGGAGTGGGTTCTCTTAATCATTTTATTTATTTTCCTAAGTTCAATTGAGTTTGAGGAAATTTTAAATTGTAAATTTAAATTGTGGAGAATATGTCATGAATGAAGAGATTTTAGAGACAGTTGAGTAATCCTAGGAAGAGTGAGGATTTGAGGGATTTACAAGCTTCATTTAGGATTTTGTTTGAGAAAAAAGTGGAGTTGAAGAGATACTTTAGGAGAAAGTGAGAGATTGATGGATCTGAACTAAATTGGTTCATGAATCTGTATTTATATAAATTGTGATCCTTTGAATAATTTAAAAAGAGAGGTAGAGGTTAGAAAGTAGAGGTGTGTGTGAGAGAGATATGATGAAGGCCATTTGATTGCATATCAGGCCTATGAATTGTGTAAATTTCTTGTGTGATTATGAATTAAAATTTGGTAGTTTTTCAAGAAAACCTGTATGTGTATTTATGTAGATTTCTGAACTATTGAAGGATTTGAACATAACATTTGGTATCTTTATACACCTCTCTAATTTATGCACATGCATGATCAAACCCCAGATGTTTTTTATTCTCCCTTCAAAATAATTGAAGTTAATTGATTTACAAGTTGAAAGCAAAGTTTTCTTTGGTATAATGAGTTTGAAGTATTGGAATACTTTGGGCAATTAACTCTGGAAGACTAAAACCTTTTGCACCATATTTTTCCTTAGAATTGGACCACAAGTCTATTGTGAACCCTTAATTGTATTAGGTGATATCCTGAGTTCCGACATCGATTAATAGTGAATGGAAGTAGATTGTTTATTGATTAATATGCAAAGGGATAATAGTGACAGTCTAAATCTGGTGGACAAGGAAGAAACATAACAGAAGTGCAGAACGTAGTTTCCCAACGGAGAACATGAGATCATTATGAATCATGCAATTGAAAACATCCAACAGATCTAATGGTTATCATGTGCCAATAAGCACATATGTTAATTCCAAAATCGGATGCAATAATTTGTAAAACTAAGTTAATAGCTTAGTTAATCATGACTGTCTACTTAAGGGGGCAGATCCAATGGTGTTTGGGTTCGAATTGGCAAGTGTGTTAACCCAACTAGTGGACTCGATGGGAATTTTAAACAGAGTTTAATTTCCGTGCGATTGTGGTCATCCGTTTAGGGACGGATCAGATGCATATCACATACAAGAAAGCATGTTATTTAACATGGCAAATGGACGCGAAATGATTAGAAGGAGGAGTTAAAATTCATTGGGTTTTGTCATAAAAGTCAAAGATATTGCAGTCATTCCGGTGATTGCTTGGTGTTGGAGATTTCCACAGCATATTGATTGTTGACCATTGCCAATTGAATGCCGAGGTGATATTAGATTGGATCTGTAATGTTGGCTCTATACAGATCGGATTTCTAACCAGTCAAATTGTTTCAGCACAGATTTGATTAATGGATGTCAAAGATTTTTTTGTTTCACAATTAGAGCCTTGCTGCGTGGAGTGGAGGAAATGGAAATTTTCCTAAAACCATGTACCCTGCCATCATTAGTGGAGATCTACCATCACTAGAGGTCAAAGATGAAGCTTTTCTACATCATAGGTGGTATCAGAGCCGAAAAAATCTTTGGAATGATCAGAAAGACATTTGAGATACTAGCATGTTAGAACAATCAAAGAAAAATCATAGCACAAAGGATACTGAGATCAGAATGGGGAATCAGTGAATCCTGTGGTGAAGGTCTAGTAAGAATATTTATTTTGATGATCTTTATAGAGACTTGTTTTGAATGTCTGAAGAACAACAAGGGAGTGAAATTTCAGAGGAGAATATTTTTTCCTTATAGGCAGTTGAAATTTCCATATCTGAAGTCAATTCTTAGTAATGTTTAAATGTAAGTTGATTGGATTATTGGTTTTGAATTTAAAGTCAAATAGAAGAGTGGTTTGTTGTGGCACTGAATTCATTTAGATGATTTGAAGAATTTTGTGGAAAATTGAAGAACGAATGAAGATTGTTTAAATATTGTTAAAGAAAATGATATTGATGGTTGAAGGAATAGTTAGATTGAACATTGGATTCCATAGATCTGGAAGAAGAGCCACTAAAAGGATTGAAATTTGAAATTTGTAGAAGCAAGGCAAGATTTTCTTACAAAAACATTGTTAGAAAAAATTTGTAGTGTTTGTCATGAATTTTATAAATATTGTTGAAGTTCAGATAGAATCTTAATTCATCTTAAAAGATGAAGTGTTCATTATGAAAAGTAAGATGGGAATTAGTTTTAAGATATCTTTGAAGAAAATTGGTAGGTTTGGAAGGATACTTGATGAATCTTGAGGTAAGATTATGTAGGTCAAGGGAAGCAGTAAAATTTCTGAAAGATAGAATGATCTACAACAACATCATAGCACATGAGCTATGTTAAAGAATATGAAGCAATAAGAGCTCTCAGATGAATAAAAGGTGGTAGTACCCAACAGTAAAATGAAATTACTGAAGGTAAAGAGAAGTGAGCAATTGAAGTTGCAGCATCCAACATCTTTGGAAGCTGAGCTGAAGTGCTCAAGGAGAAGAAAGAGTTCTAATGTAGAGAACCTGGAAACGAAAGGATACCAAAAGGATGATTTGGTATGGGTAACAACTAACAGACTTGTTACAGAAGAGAGAGGGGCTAGTTGCAGCTCACCAGTGAACAAGGAAAGTTCACCAAAGGAAAAAATGAATTTGACTATTGTTAGTCATAATAGGGGTATAGAGGAAAGTCACAGATAAAGAGAAAAGAGTGCCAAATAAGTTGGACTCAAAAGAATGAGTAAGGAATAAATTAACATGGAAGTGGCTAAGATAAAGGCAGAACTCAGCCATTTGGAGAAGCTGATACAAAAAGGAATCAGAGAAGAATGGAAACAATGATTTTATGTGGGAAAAGGAGTTAAGTAGCCTGTTCGGGAATTATTTGCTGAGAAATTAATACTCTAAATAGTTGAGAATGAAAGAATAGAATCCATTTGTGAACCAAAGAAAGGTCCTCTCCTTAGGGAGGGAGACAGTGATGAACAGATGATCTATACAGATCAGCATAAGAGAAAGGTATTGGTAGCATCTTCATAGACAAGAGAGTCTCATATTTTGGAATTAATTATTTGTGTGAATGTAAATTTTCATGTATGAAACCTAATGAATTTGAGCCTATGCATGAAAAAGTGAAAGAGGCAGAGACAAGAAATACACAAAAGGAGATTCATAAAGAATTTCAAGAATTCAATTGGTGGAGAAAATTAAAAGGAATAAGTGAATGGTTGTGTCTTCTCTTATCAAAAACTTATTGGATCATGTTTGAAGGAAGATTAACATGGATAGAAACCCAATGGAAAACGGACAGTGAAAAGGAAATAAATGCATTGTTGGTTTGTGAAGTGAAGAGAAGAGAAGTTGATACAGATAACTCAGCTCAAAAAGTTAAGTCAAGGAAAAGTTTGAAGGATCAAAGTCTTATCATAGAAGAGAGAAAGAAATTATTGTATTATTTGGATAAACTGAGTGATGGAGAGAATTTTGTAGAGCAGAAAGGTATTCTACAAACCTATGATGAAGTTGCCAAGCATAGTTAAGAAGGTGTTGTCCAAGAAGTATTCTTTGATGAAAAAGAAATTATAGATGTTGAGGAAGAATTTCTCAATAACTTTCAGAATAGTCAGAGAAGCATGAAGATCTGATCACTGAGGCTTCAAATGAAGAGCGATGTATTTTTGAAACTAATATGTTGTGTATGTTTTTAGATTTGACAGGTAATGAACGACAATTGGATATTGTGCTTATGCATGTTGATGAAGAAAAGAGATTACTAGCAGAATGGCTGGATTAGAAAAGTATTTTGAACATGTACTTAATAACTTTGAGAATAATGGCATTGGTAGGGAATTTGTCATAATTCAAGAAGTTGAAGATAAGCAAATGAGAGTTTGTAACTAGAATGAAGCATCTTCAGTAGAGAATCAAGATAGAATTAGTATGGAAAATGTGAAAGAATGTATGATGATGTTGATAGATACTGAAGTTCAAGAAATCCATGATTTTGAAATTGATTATTTTTATGAGTTTGTAAACCATGAAGAAGCTTTAAAAAAATGAAGTTTTGTTTCTGTTATATATGAATATGAAACAACATCATTTTGTTGCAATGGTATGAGTACAAAAGATGAAACAATACTTCATAATGATATGCTCCAAGAAATTCTAGCTATTGATATGTTGAATGATAGTCTTGTATCACAACAAGGAATACTATGTAATGTAGAGGAAAGTGCTAAAATAAAATTTGTTGACAGTTTCATAAATTTTGTAGAAAATCATCATAAAGACTTGATGACAAAATTATATGTGGGGAATGGAAAGAATAGTAACTTTAAATCTGACAATTGTGATGGAATTTTTTATTTATACAGGAAAGAGGAGCCATATGTAAATGACACGTTTATTGAATATGAAGGAAGATTTAATTTGCTGGAAAATTTATTAAGTGCATCTAATGATATAGAGGAAATGATTGTCTTTCATAGAAATGAAGGGGAAGCCGTAAAGTGCAACCAACAGGTTGTAGATGAAAGAGATGAAGTAAAATTGGACAAAAATTTCATAGCTTCTATGGCAAAAGAGAATGAACATTATTTAATTCACAGTGGATTTCAACTAAGGTCCATGTGTTTGAGAAAGGTTGTAAAGTGTAAAGAGAAAATCGAGAAATTCTGGATGAAGAAGTCAATCAAGAAGATAACCAGCAAAGAAAATAAATTAACAAAAGAAATCTGCATCAGCAAAGAGAGAGGACAACAACAAAATACGATTTGGAAACCTCGAAGGATTAAAGCAACAATGGAAGAAAAAATGGAGCAGCAACATGATGAAAGATATAGCAAGTTACGAAGTAGGGTCTTGGATTCTGGATGATTTAGCAGAAGAAACACATGACCAGGAGGTCATGAAAACTTTCAACTCAGGGAGTCTAATGTAGGAGCATTCGTCAAAGATTATAAGACCCATGAGTCTTATTTCACAGTTACTAAAGGGAGTGGGTTCCCTTAATCCTTTTATTTATTTTGCTAAGTTTAGTTAAGTTTGAGGAAATTTTAAATTGTAAATTTAAATTGTGGAGAATATGTCGTGAATGAAGAGATTTTAGAGATAGTTGAGTAATCCTAGGAAGAGTGAGAATTTGAGGGATTTAAAAGCTTCATTTAGGATTTTGTTTGAGGAAAGAGTGGAGCTAAAGAGATACTTTAGGAGAAAGTGAGAGATAGTTGGTTTTGAACTAAATTGGTTCATGAATCCGTATTTGTATAAATTGTGATCTTTTGAATAATTAAAAAAGAGAGGTAGAGGTTAGAGAGTAGAGGTGTGCGTGAGAGGGATATGATGAAGGCCATTTGATTTCATTTCATGCCTAGGAATTGTGTAAATTTCTTGTGTGACTATAAATTAAAATTTGGCAGAGTTTGTGATGAAAACGTGTATGTGTATTTATGTAGATTTTTGAATTATTGAAGGATTTGAACGTAAAATTTGGTATCTTTCTACACCTCTCTAATTTATGCGCATGGATGGTAAAACCCTAGATTCTTTTTATTCTCCCTTCAAAACAACTGAAGTTAATTGATTTACAAGTTGAAAGCTTGGTTTCCTTTGGTATAATGAGTTTGAAGTATTGGAATACTCTGGGAAATTAACCGTGGAAGACTAAAACCTTCTACACCATATCTTTCCTTAGAATTGGACCGCAAGTCTATTATGAACCCTTTATTGTATCAAGTGATCCCTTGAGTTCCAGCATCGATTAACAGCAAATGGAAGTAGACTTTTTATTGATTAATTTGCAAAGGGATAATAGTGACATTCTAAATCTGGTAGATGAGGAAGAAACATAATGGAAGTGTAAAACGCAGTTTCTCAAAAGAGAATGTGAGATCGTTGTGAATCGTCTGATTAGACAGATCCAATAGATCTAATGGTCATCACGTGCCAACAAGCTCAGTCGTTAATTCGAAAATCGGACACTTTAATTTATAAAACTGAGTTAATATCTCAGTTAATCATGAGCGTCTGCTTGAAGGGGTCAGATACAACGATGATCGGGTTCAAATTAGCAAGTGTGTTAACCCAGCTAGTGGACTCGATGGGAATTTTAAACAGAGTTTAATTTCCATGCAATTGTGGTCGTCCATTTAGGGAAGGATCAGATGCATATTACATGTGAACAAGGGTGTGATTTAACATAGAAAATGGACCTAAAATGATTAGAAGGAGGAGTTAAAATTCATTGGGTTCTGGTCATAAATGTCAAAGAGATCACAGTCATTCCAGTGATTGCCTAGCATTGGAGATTTCCACGGCCTATTGATTGTTGACCATTGCCAATTCATTGCCGCGGTGATATCAGATTGGATCTACAATTTTGTCTCTATATAGATAGGATTTCTGATCAGTCAAATTGTTTCAGCACAGATCTGATTAACGGATGAAAGATTTTTTTGTTTCACAATCAGAACCTTGTTGCGTGGAGTGGAGGAAATGGAAATTTTCCTAAAACCATGTACCTTGCCATCATTACTAGAGCTCTACCATCACTAGAGGTTAAAGATGCATCTTTTCTACATTAGTTTAAATCCACCTATGGTGAACCGTGGAGTTTGACTTATCTATTACATGATTACAATATTGTTTCTTTGTCGAAAGGGGAGAACATTAATAAATTAAATATTCATTTCAAAGCTTGATAATTAAATTCTAGAGATTATTCCTCCCCAAAACCAAGCTTCAATTATCCACTACTATAGTGCATTACCTAGTCCTTATCAACAATGGATTGAAGAAAAGAATGCTACTAGTCTTGATTTTTCCTTACAAATTTTCCGATAATATGAATAGCAACATAGAAGAATAGGTATACCTCTTGAAAGTCAATAAAATAAAACAGACAAAACCTCGATCTTAAAACTCATGTAATACATATGTAATAGGTTTATTTCACATGAAATAAGGTTTAACTCCCAACCTGAATCTCCCACTTTTGGGCATGCTCATCGTGATCAGCAAGTATATTAACCTATTCCTCTCCTCTCTCGCCCATGGTGTGATTTTTGTGAAGAGTACCATGAAGGGAAGACATGTCATATACAAAAGAGTGATAGGGATAGAATATTTGGTAAAATGCTTGACCCCACCATGTCTATTCTTGATTGGAATAATGAAGAAGATGTTCTAGTTGTTGAAATGAGAAGCACTCATAAAGTTCACCGCTAAAGAACAATCTTCTAAACATCACTCAAATGAAAATTCCTCAGATCTCGCTTATAACCATTCATTTATAAATACTTATGCTTCTACTCAAATTATACATTCCTCTCCTTCCTCTTCTTCAACTTCATTGTCCAAATTCAACATCTTGACTCAATTGGAAAACATTAAGGTTGATATTTCATTACTTGATATGGCCACAATTCCTTAGCAACAAAAGAAACTAAAAGGATTCCTTGAAGGGAACATTCCTACTCCAATCAATTACTTAGAAGTTAAACCTAAACAACCCCATCAAGAGGCATCTTTAGCCACTAATAATCCTTCTAATCCTTTTAGAACTTCTCCATTCTACATGTCTATGAAAATCCAAAATAAAATTATGCATTGTTGCGTAGTAGATGGAGGATATGGACCCAATGGCATGCCTGATATCATCATGGAAGAATTTGGTATTCAATTTACTAATGATATCCCTCAAAATATGGTAGGCTTCAATAACTCATTGCAAGAATCTATTGGTATAATCAAATATCTTACCCTAGTCATATGTGCTAATATGGAAATAGGACTACATGTAATATAGAGGTTGTGGATATTCAAATTTCCAAATATTCTATCATATTAGGAAGAGACTAGCAAGTACACACAACACATATGACCATTCCGAAGAATGCTAAAAATATTATTGCCTATAGGGAAGGTCGAATCACCCCCTTCATTGAAGGTTTACCTCAACCTAATGTTAATTATATTGAGGAAGAAATTGGTGTTTACTCCCTCTCTATAGAAGAAGATGTCCCTCCACCTTGTGAACCTCAATTCGATGATCAAATATAGTATCTACATTTTGATGGTGCTCATCTCACAAAGGCAGTGGTCATGCATGGTATCCAATTATATTTTCCGCAAGGTAAATCCCACCAATATGCCTTTAGACTTGAGTTTGATTATACCAATAATGTCATTGAATTTGAATCCCTTCTTATGGGAATTGAACATGCTCTTGCATTAGGATGTAGATCTCTAACTATTTATGGTGATTATGAACTTGTTTTCAATCGTCTTAAGAAATGTTACTCTCCTAATAAAAAATTAATCAAGTGTTATACTCAATTAACTAGGGAGAAAATCTCCCTGTTGAATTATTTCAATTTTACTCATGTTTGTAGAGAACTCAACACTTTAGTTAATTGAATACTTATTTATGATTCAAGCCTCTGTTGTAAAACCCTACTTGATAGGTATGATGACATTTTTCAATTTTTTTTATAGGCCTCATATTCCTAGTAATGAAGAAGACTAACAAGTTTTCCAAGATGATGAAAGCATTTGCACTTTTAATCATAATCATCCAATCGATGAACATCAAATCAAATCTCATAAAGACAACAAGAATCCATCCAGAATATCTCAACTGGAAAGTTCATTTTCTCCCAATGATGTTCCTTCAGAAAGAATAATCATGTAGAAAAGTCTTAGAGGAAAATTGGTGAAACTGACTTAATTGATATTGGAACCCCTGATAATCCTAAGCTTTTACAGGTAGGGGATCAATGCATTGACCAAAAAAAAGAGAAGTTCATTTCCCTTTTTAATGATCTATGATGTATTTACCTAGCCATACAAGGATCTTTGTGGTTTTGATCTTGGCATTTGTTGGCTTGTTGGGGCCTGACCCAGGTTCGGAGTTAATTAGCCAAACAAATCCGTGTACTAGTGGCCCTTTCAGTAATAGTCCGTTGAGCATGGACTGAGATCTCACCTAAAGTAGTATGGGAGGGTGCTAGAACCAAGTTTCTGCACCCTTGAGATGTTTGAGAGGTTGAACTAGTCCAATGGTTAGTCCCTTCATGTAGGTTGTTTCGCACACTTCCCAGGCCTTCGCACCCTGATATACTTCCCTTCGTGCAACCCTAACTAGGGGTTCTGGAGCTTCTATGCTACTGGAGTAGTGCTTTGCACTATTCCCCTAAGTTGCACTTGAGATATTACTTATCTTCCTAAGCCTAGTCAATTATCTTCACATAAATGGATGTCTTACGTTATATTTATTTATACAACACATTCATAAGAGGTCGCACAACAAATAAATATTACACTTTCAATTTAAACCCAATCATACATTAAAATAGGAAAAGATACATAGTAATATGGTAAAATTCTCTTTATTAATTCTTCCAATGATTACAAACTCAACCTATCCTGTGCACTCAGCTGCAAGAGTTTGTGCACTGAGTTGTGGAATACTAGGCCTCTGCGCACTCAGCTGCAGAGCCTTCTCCTACTCTACGGCCCAAGGACACACTTTACACTTTGACTCAGTCACTTAGACTCATCATGTTCCCATTCTATTCTCCATTAGCTATCTCTACACTTAGAGCCTCACTCAATTTATACAATCCCATTGTCCGCAGACCATGGGTAGGTATATCAAGCTGACATTACATTAGAAAACCAAGGGTGGACAACCCTGTGACTCTGTTATAACTTCGTGCTCCGTACCCATAATTTGTGGAGCTTTTACAAAAGACCTAGTCAAAACTTGGGCTTTAAGCCCCAAAACATGCCTTGGGGGGATTCCATGCCCAACAACATTATACCACATGCTATTCCAATTAAACAATATGCCAATCTCATGAGGAAAAGGCAAGTCCATGACGCAAAGGCAAAGGCCTGTCAATCCTCCACTTGAAGCTACCATTCGTAAAGAAATAGAAAAATGATCAATGCTCACATCATTTTTCCTGTAAAGTATTCTAAATGGGTAACAAATGGTTAGGAAGAAAATTGGGGATATTCATGTATGTGTTGAATATCAATCTTTGAAAAATACTAGTGTTAAATTCAATTTTCCTTTGCCCATCATGGATCATATCTTGTAATAAGTCGTAGGATCTCAGATGATGTCACTTTTGGATGGCTTCTATGGTTACAACTAGATATGCTTGAAGAAAGATGATAAATTTAAAACCATTTTCACCACCCATTGAGGCACATTTTCTTATCAATGCATCCCATTTTGTCTAATTAATGTAGGTGCCACCTTTCAAAGAGCAATGCAGTTGGCTTTTCATGATCTCATCAAGAATATCATATAGATATATCTTGATGATATGACTATTTATTCTAAGTGTCATGTTGACCACTTTGACCATCTTAAGTGTGATATCCTTTAGTGTAGATGATTTAGTATCTTTCTCAATCCTAAGAAATATGTTTTTTGTGTTACAACTAGTAAACTATTGGGACATATCATTTCAGAAGCATGTATCAGTATTGATATTGACTGGGTCACTGTAATCAACAATCTTCCACCCCCAAATTCCAAGAAATATATTCAATCTCTTATGGGCAAGATCAATTTCATCTGAAATTTTGTAAATGATTTTGATAAAATCATTAAACCTTTCCATAATCTAATAAAGAAAGATCATGAATTTAAGTTGAATGATTATGCCCAACTAGCTTTTATTAACATCAAGAAAGTAATTGATTTTGCACCTATCTTAGCTAAACTTGATTTCGCTAAATATTTCATTATCTACACTAACACAACTAAAAAGGATATTATAGGCATCCTCATGAATAAACATGATCAAGAGAAGGAGGATTCAATTTATTTGATGAGTCAGAGCTTATTAGATGAAACGTTTAAGTACCCTTTGATTGAAATGCATGTCATTTCCCTACTTAAAGAAATTGAGAAACTTAGGCATTATATTCTTCATAAGCACATGGAGGTAAAATTCCCATTACCTGTTGTCAAGTTTCTACTATCTCAGATTTTTCTTTCAAGGAAACTTGAAAATTTACTTGCCAAGATCCAAGAACATGATTTCACAATTACTACATCAAAAACTATAAAGGGACACAACTTGCATTTACATCTAGCTCAACGTCTAGATCCAAGTAATTCAAACAATGATGATTGTAGGTTTTAACCCTGTTCAAAAATTACTTGCATATGAATTCTAAAACACGGAAAATAAACAATGCGAGAGCATAACACATAAAACACATATACACAGAGGTTTCCCCTAGATCCCAAAACTGGGATTATTAGATTGAATTTTCATTATTTTCCTTTCAATGTTATAATACATATTTATACATGCCGAAGCATCCAATACCATGGACCGAAAACCATCATGTCCAATACCATGGACCGAAAACCATCGCGTCCAGAAAACATGTGCAAAAATCATGCATAAAACCATAGTTGGGTCTGCCCAACCTAACATAGGGTCCAAAACCAAAATTTTCCAGTGCGCTACCCCAGACCACAAAAAGTGGGGTTATGGGTACACCTCAAACCCCCTGTGACCGCCCACACCCCCCCCCCCCCCACTATGCAGCAATGCAACAAAGGGGGCTTCGCCCCCCCTCTAACCTCCCGGTTAACTATGTGGGCTCGTCATGGAAAGAATATAACACAACCCAACATTCTCCCACTTGTTGTTTTCTTTCCACAGGGGGCCACAAGAGAGCTTATTCATTTTTCTAGCCCTGAAATGCCCATCTTCTCTTTACACCAAGAGAACCTCTCGGAGCTCACAAATTTTTTCAATGCATCTGCAATATTCTTCAAAGTGTCCACCTTTACTAGCAACACCTTTTTGTCTTCTATCATATCCATCACAAAGTGATACTAAACATCAATGTGCTTTGTCTTTGAATGATATGTTGGTTTCTTTGCCAAGAAAATTGCACTTTGGCTGTCACAGTCTATCCTTATAGCTCCATGTACTAACCCCATACTTGAACACAATCTCTACATGAGTGGTTGCCATGTATTATGCCTCTGTAGTTGATAGTGCCACTACAGATTGTTTCTTACTCATCCAGCTAACTACACCTCCAAATAGGTTAAACACATACCCACTTGTAGATCTTCTCTGATCCAGATCTCTAGCCCAGTCTCCATCAACGAAGCCATGAATATCCAACATTCTCTCCGATCCTGATCTTCCTTGGTAGCACAAACCATAATCACTAGTGCCACGTAAATACCTGAAAACCTGCTTCACTGCTGTGCAGTGTTCCTTTCCTGGTTTTGACATAAACATACTCAATACTCCCACTACATGTGCAATGTCTGGTCTAGTATAGACCATTTCATGCATCAAGCTATCAACTACACTTGCATATGGAACACGGGACATGTCCTTTTCCTCTTCTTGTGTCTTGGGACACTGTTCAACAGATAACCTAACACCTACAAGAATAGGAACCTTCACCGGTTTACTATCCTGCATATTAAACGTCTGCAGTATTATCTCGACATACTTCCTCTAGTTTAACTAGAGCTTCCTCTTTGCCAGATCTCTTTTAATTTCCATGCCCAAAATATAGTTTGAAGCACCAAGATATTTCATGTATAATTTGGAGGACAATTGGGTCTTCAAATCCTAGATAATTTCTTTGCCATTTCCAACCAACAACATATCATCCACATACAAGACCAAATAAATAACACGGTCACCAATTAATTTAAAATACACATAGTGATTTGCTTTTCTTCTGGTGAAGCCAATTCCCCGTATGAATGTATCAAATTTCTGATACCACATCCTTGGTGACCTTTTAACTCATATAGAGACTTCTTTAACTTGCATACCAATTCTTTCTTACCCTTCACCGCAAATCCTTCAGGTTGCTTCATGTATATTTCCTCTTCTAGATCCTCGTGAAGAAATTAGGTCTTCACATCCATCTGTTCTACCTCAAAATCAAAAGAATCAACAGCAGATAAAATTAATTTAATAGAAGTTACGTTGGAAATAGGAGAAAAAATATCACCAAAATCAATTCCCGACACCTGGGAATAACCTTTTGCTACCAACTGAGCTTTTATTTTCCACCTTTCCTTCTGCATTTGTCTTCTTCTTGAACACCCAATTGCTGCCATTGGGTTTCCTTCCAACCAACAACTCCACCAGATCCCAAGCCTCATTTTTGTGCAAAGATTCCATTTCATCAACCATGGCCTCTTTCCAAAGTTTGCCATCCTATGAATCTAGTGCTTCCTTCACAGTTCTGGGAATATCGTTAATAATATACAAAGAAAAATTTGAACAGAAAGTAGATGGACTATACCTTTCTAGCTGCCTTCTTTCTCGAACTCATCTTCTCACACCTGGAGTTTGTGGCTCTTCATCTTCTAATTCCTCCTTTGCTATAGAGTCTGATTCTTCCTCCTTAAGGTCAAACTTTATCTTCTCAAGTTCCTTTGGTTGGAATTCATGTTTAATAACATATTTTACCTCTCTAACCACCACATCTCGGCTATACACAACCTTCCATGTGACTAGGTTCCAAAGCTTATAACCCTTTGAACCATTCTTATACCCAATAAAGATGCACTTTTCATATTTACTATCCAACTTGGTTTGTTTTTCCTTTGAAATATGTACATATTCATCACATCCAAATACCCTCAGATGTGAAAGAGAGGGTTTCTTACCATTCCATACCTCTTGTGGAGACTTATCCTCCAACGTTGATGAAGGTGACCTGTTGACCAGGTAACATGCAGTATCCACCGCCTCTACCCAGAATTCCTATCCTAACATGGCACCACTCAACATGCTTCTTGCCCTTTCCATCAATGTCTTATTCATTCTTTCTGCAACTCCATTCTGCTGAGGTGTATATGGAGTAGTCTTTTGTTATTCTATACCACACTTCTTACAAAATTCTTCAAATTCCTTGCTGCAAAACTATCCACCATTATCTATGCTCAGCACCTTTATCTTATTCTCTATCTGATTTTCCACGAGAGCCTTAAATTCTTTAAACCCGTCAAAGGCTTCAGATTTCTTCTTAAGGAAATATATCTATGTATTCCTTGAGAAGTCATCTATAAATTATACATAGTAGACAGACTTACCCAGTGATGGAACCTTCACAGGTCCAAACACATCACTGTGCACAAGTTCTAATATCTGTTTTGCCCTCTTACTACCAGAGGGGAAACCCACCCGATTCTGCTTCCCATATACACAATTTTCATAGAAATCAAAATCCAGAGAGCTATTACTCATAACTTCTACCATACCATTACCATGAAGTATTTGAAGGTCCTTCTCTCCAATATGTCCAAGCCTTTGATGCCACAACATGGTCTTCTCTCTAGAGACCACTAGATT
>APFE031687778.1:0-20363 GCA_000404065.3 Pinus taeda | reverse complement strand
ACAACATGGTCTTCTCTCTAGAGACCACTAGATTTTCTACTCCACTTTCAGGAACCATAGAACTGTTGCACCCATCAATAACAGTGCTATCTTGCAGCTTGTACGGAGTTCCAATTATAACTCCCCGCATGAATACCAGTGCTCCCTGAACCATTTTGCAGGTATCCTTCTTGAACACTGTTTTTACACCTGCATCATCCAACTTGCTTACAGAAATCAAATTTCTGGCCAATGCAGGAATATGCAGAACACCTAGAAGTGTTCTAACCCTTCCACCTTGCAACTTCAACTTTACTTTTCTGTGACGAAGGATTCTAGCCTTCCTATCATCCCCTAAGAAGACATCACCACCATCGTATTTCTCATACTCACAGAACCACTGTCTATGGGAAGTGAAGTGAAAGGATGCACCTGAGTCAATCAACCATGCCTCATGATCTACATGTGTACTTGAAGAAGCCAAGTACACATCCCCATCTTCATCTGAGGTGGTTTTCGCCTCTATAGAACAAGCATCATCAAATCCATTTCCTTTATCAAGAGTTTTAGATTTACAGTCCATTTTGTAGTGCCCTTCCTTTCCACATTTCCAGCACACCACCTTTATAGGTTTTCCTGGAGATTTAGGTCTCCCTCTAGATTTAGATCTCCAACTCAATGACTTATTTTTGTTTCTGTTCTGGGATCGTCCTTGTATAGAAAAGGCATCACCATTCTGGCTGTCCATATCTTTTCATCTCATCTCCTCTATCAGAAAGGATGAGACAATTTCATCAAACTGTAAGGTAGTTGCATTATTACTTATTGCAATAACCAGACTATCCCATGAATCTGGTAGAGAACACAACAAACTGATGCACTTATCTTCATCTAAAATTTTAATATCAACAAATGCTAATTGACTTACCACAATATTAAATGCGTTCAGATGCTCTGTCACTGAGTCTCCATCTTTCATCCTCAGTTTATATAGTTTTTTCCACAAGAACAGTTTATTCACCAAAGACTTAGATTGGTACAAATTCCCTAACTTGCCCAACAAATCCTTCGTCGTAGCTTCCCCTAATACATTTAGCAATACTGAATTTGAGACACACAGCCGTATTGTGCTCTTTGCTTTCCAATCCAACTTCTTCCATTCTTCATCGATCACTCCAGTTGGTTTAGTACTCGGATCTACCACGATCCACTAATCTTTATCCACCAAAAAATTCTCCATTTTGAGTTTCCACAACTCAAAACATTGACCATTAAATTTCTCGATCTCTATCTTTCCATTGCTCACCATCTTCTTTCACCACCAGAATCGATCTCGCAGATCTCCCACTAAACAGGGTCTACCACAGGACTGAGCAAAACCCCTCAGCAAAAAAGGCGCTCCCTTGAAGCCAAAACTGCTCTGATACTAAATGTAGGTTTTAACCCCGTACAAAAGTTACCTGCATACGAATTTTAAAACACAGAAAATAAACAATGCGAGAGCATAACACATAAAACACATATACACAAAGATTTCCCCTGGATCCCAAAACCATGACTACCAGCTTGATTTTTCATTATTTTCCTTTCAATGTTATAATACATATTTATACATGTCGAAGCATCCAGTACCATGGATCGAAAACCATTGCGTCCAAAAAACATGTGCGAAAATCATGCACAAAACCATAGGTGGGTCCGCCCAACCTAACACAGGGTCCAAAACCAAAATTTTCTAGGGCACTACCCCGAACCCCATAAAGTGTGGTTACGGGTACACCTCAAACCCCCCGTGACTCCCTCCCTGCTACATAATTGGCATAACGAAGGGGGGCTCCGCCCCCCGTCTAACGCCCTGGTTAACTACGTGGGCTAGTCGTGGAAAGAATATAACACAACCCAACAATGATGAGACTTTGTTTGCCTTATTTTTAATCAATGAGAAATTAATTAATGTGCTTGACCATCCATGATATAGAGATATAATCTTGTACCTTCAAAATAAAAGATTCCCTGAATTCTTAGAGAAATTTCAACGTAGACATTTACGTCTAGAGTATTCCCAGTATAGGATCTTTAATACTATGTTGTACCGTAGGTATTATGATGGATTATTGTTGTTATTTGTCAATGATTGATCTACTACTAATTTTTTGTTAGTTTCCCATGGTTCTACAGTAGGAAATTTCCACATTGGTGGACACTTTGCAACAAAATGAACTGCACACAAAATTTTAAGGTTTGGTTTCTACTAGCCTACTATTCTTGTAGACTACTATAAATACATACAAAGTTGCAAATAATGTCAACAAGAATCTAGAAGAGAGAAATTTCACATTATGCTTCTCTACCCTATGATTCCTAAATTTCCATTTGCTAAATGGGGTTTAGATTTTATTAGACTTATCGATCCTCCTTCCTTAGTTAGTCATATTTTCATACTTATCACTACTAATTATTTTACTAGGTGGGTTGAAGTTGTTCCTTTAAATAATGCCCGTGATTAGTAGGTAATTGAATTTTTAGAAAATAATATTTTCTCACACTTTGGATTACCCTTAGAATTAATTTCAAAAATGGAAATTCTTATGAATTTATGCAGGAACTAAATGAAATAAAGATTTAAATAGGAAGATAGAGCTATAGTGAAAATTGAACTTCAATTCATTAATAAAAAATATTGAAAATTATTTTACATCTAGAATGGAAACAAACTAGCTCAAGTGATGGTAGCTTATCTATGAGAAGAGATGTGACAACTACATACCTTCTAAACTATGTTACAATGAGGCACTGATGCCTTTTTTATTATTGAGAAAAAATGGAAAACCCTAAACATCCAAAAACCTAACCCTAGGACATCAAGCAGCAAAAGTTTGTGGGCCCTGTTAGGGTTAGTAGATTAACTCTTAGGGTCATAAATTTTGAATACGATCTTTGTTTGATGCATACAATACCTTGTTAGATAGATATATCTAAGGACAAAAAAATTTGACTACAAATTCTTATCAAAAGCCACCTATCTACCTATTGCTAAGAAATGTCATTTGGGGCCTCAAAATGGCTCTTAAAGTTTAGGACCCAACAAACTGTTAAAAATAGTAAATTGTGCTAAAATTAAAGAAACTGAAAGAAATTGTGTTGGGGGTTCAAGTGGAATAGGAAGGTGGTCACCAATATCCACTTGGATCAGTCCCCCCCCCCCTTAGGAAGAAATGTTCCCCATTGTGTTGAGTGCCTCCATGAGATAGGGAAACTTTTGTTGAACTTAGTCCCTAGTGAGCCATTTGCTTTGGTGCAAGAGTTGGTTAGCTTTGAAAACTTGATACAATTCAATCCTCTATTTGCAATTTTTTTTTATTTGTGTGTCCATGATTTGATCATTTGGGTCATATTCAAAGCAGTCTCGATTGAGTTTTATTGGTGTCAATTGCTTACCAATGTCTGATGTGTCCAACAATGGTGGAAAGTATGGTTGAAGGTATTCCACATTGAATACATGGTGCAAACCAAGGAATGGGGGATACTGAGCTTGAAAGCATTTTCTCCCACAACCTTATTGATGGTGTAAGCCTCATATCTGAGTGGTCGAAGGTTCTGATGGTCTTTAGCAAGGCATTCTTTCAGAAAATGTAGCCAAACTTTGTCGACCAATTGAAACTTATCTGGCACCCGATGTTGATCATGTCATTTTTTGTATTTGGAATTGAATTTATCCAAGATGTCATGTACTCGCTAGTATATGTGTTGAATTCACTCAATAAACCTAGTGGATTTATCACTTTCGGTTG
Source organism: Pinus taeda (assembly GCA_000404065.3). Taxonomy (NCBI): domain Eukaryota; kingdom Viridiplantae; phylum Streptophyta; class Pinopsida; order Pinales; family Pinaceae; genus Pinus; species Pinus taeda. The sequence goes on along the minus strand of APFE031687778.1, from coordinate 16,593 downwards.
AACATGGGAATCTTATTCCTGTGTAGTTGCAAAAGGAAGTGCAACATCAAGAAGACATGATGGTTGAAATCCCAGGCCCACATGGAAGGAGTTGTGGCCAGTCGAGTTATGGAGAACTTTGTTATAGTTTTGTTACACATAGGGCAGACTCTCATCCCATGTTTGTGGATTCTTAGAGTTGTACATGTGCAATATCTAAACAATCATCCTATTGACAACCTCTATTTGGCCATCACTCTGGAGGCCGAATGTAGCAAAATTAGTGAGCTTGGTGTCCAATAATGACCAAAGGCTCGACCAAAATGCACTTAGGAACTTGTTATCATGATATGATATAATGGTCTACAGGTGCCCATACTCATTCAAAGAAGAGTTTAGGAGTGGAATCTGTTATGATACTCTTCTTGTAGGCAGCCAATATGACCATATTAGAAAATATGTCGACGAACACAAGTATACAATCGTTACCATATTGTTTAGTATAAGGAGGGCCAGACATATACTCCATGGAGATGGATTCCAAGGGCCAGCTAGGAATAGGTAGAGTAGTATACAAACCTTGCTTCTTAATAGTGGGCTTGGAAATAACATAGGCAATGCAGGATCTGATATATTTTCTGACATCCTGTCAAAGAATTGGCAAATAAAAATACTTCCACAGTGTTGCCACTGGACTCTCTACACAAAAATATCCTACGACCTGACTGTAGTGTGCCTCCCAAATCACATTGGCACAATCAATTAAGGGAACATAAAGGTGTCCCAAGTGGCATAATATTGCATCTTGGAGGTGGAAGTCCAAAACTTCCTTTCCATCCATCAACATCTATATGTGGTGGTGAATTCTAGATCATTTTTGTAAAGTTGCGGTCATCCAGAAGTCTCATACGAACAAGAGTTAAGCACAATGGTCAGTGCCACAACTAGTGGCTAACTGAGGTAATCTACAACATTATTGGTGCTTCCTTTCTTGTACTTAATGTTTACATGAAATTGTTGTAGATATATGGACCATTTTTTATGGCAATCATTCTGCAACTTCCCTTGTGTCAGTATAAACTGGAGAGGTAGGTGATATATTTTGATGATCATCTCCTTCCTCATATTGTAATGTTTCCACATTGGAAATCCTGCCTGATGGAGTACATCTCTTTATCGTAAATGGGGTATTTTTGAATTGTATCATAGAGTGTCTCACTATGATAGGCCACTAGATGCTCTTTCTAGGTAAGGATTGCACCAATAATATATTTAGAGGCATTTGTCTCAATTTCAAATGGTTGATGCAAGTTTGGAAATGTGATCACTGGTGTGGAGAAAATGTAGTACTCAGCTCAATGAATGCCTTATGCTGGGAATCAGACCAATTTTTTTTTTCTTTAGCTCTACCCTTGGTAACTTGACTCAAATGGAAAGTGATATGAAAGAATCAAAACCTGAACCTTTTATAGAAATTGATAGGGCCCAAAAAGTGATGAAGCTCTACTAGAGTGGTTGGGCCTAGCCAATCATGAATGAATTGGACCTTAGTCAGTTCCACATGCACACCCTTCTCATCAATGATGTAACCCAGATATTGGACCCAGTTCATCCCAAATATGCATTTCTCCAAGTGGGCACATAGCATGTGTTGTTGCAGGGTTTGAAGTACCTATCAAATATGTCACAAGTGTTCTTCCCAACTATTGTTTAAGATGAGGATGTTGTCCAGATATACTACCATAAAAGAGTTAGTGAAGGGAGATGATCTTACGACATCACTTAACATAGATAAAAGAAATGTTTGCAGGTAGACCTACCTCTAGTATCATGTATAGCTTATTACCCAAAGTACTAATAATAGTGAGATATATGGACTCATACAAAACATGATCCTTCCACAAGAATGATTGGCCTAATAACACATCACAAACTTTAAGGGGAGCAACATCACATAGTACCTCATCCATGAAGGGCTTGATTTTCTAGGGCAAGTGGCACTCTTGCCTGACGCGGAGATCTCACCCTTTGGTGGAGCCATCCGATGGTGTATAGCTGCAAGTGTGGTGTCATTGGTAGGCCCAACTGCTTCATGACCTTAGATAAGATGTGGTTATTTTGGCTCCAACTTTCGACAATGAATTACAGTAGAGAACCCTTCACCCACATCTATGAGTGGAAGAGATTCTCCCCCTTGTCTAGATATTTAGGCTCAATCTTCGAGAACTTGGTGGTGGGAATATTGGCGTTAGGATCTACAATGATAATCTACTTCCCCTTGTCATTCCCCTTGTTGGGTTCTGAATCAGAGTCGAAACATGCATCATACTTTGAATATTTCAACTCGACTACTAGTGACTACTTGGCGCGGCAATCATTGATGTTATGAGTGGGGCTCTTGTAGAACTCACATCATTTTCCTATGCCCTTTTTCATATTTGTGTTGCTATTATTTTCTTGTGGCTTCGATGGGTTGTCCTAGGCCACCCCAGCTTGGATGTATCGTTTGTTCTATGGTTTGTGGGTACTTTTTCCATGCTTTGGATTTTCAAATCCAAATTATTACTTCTATTTAAATTTATGCTCGATCTTTACATCATATCAGTATGCGGTGCCAAGAGAGGAGATTTCCAAGAACTTCATCTCATCATGGATGTATATGTGTAGACAACCACAACACTTAAGTACCAAATGTTGTTGAGAATAATTGATACCCAACTTCATACAAAGGGTTTGGAAAATATTTGTGAACTCTAGCACATCTTAGTCCCTTCCTTGCCGCAGTGCAATCCATTTTATGTACTTATCTTCATAGCTCATGATAGGCTAATATTGTTCCTCGATGATGTCTCAGAAAAAATTCTAAGTGGGTGCAACTAAAAATAAGGAGGGTTCCTTCTTGTCCCTCTACTCATACTAGGTTTCACACCAATCCTTAGTGTGGGGTGTAGATTTCAGGAGTAAAAAAGTACTATTTTCCCTATTGGAAAAATTATGGATTGAAAAATATCCTTCCAGCAGATTTAACCATTTATCTATGGCATCTACATCTACTAGGCCTTCAATATAGGAATGTCAAATTTAAAACTGTACCTTAAAGGGATAAGTTCCTTCAAAGTCACCATTGGATGACGATACTTCACTTGTTGATGCTCACCAAAGGATTTGGTCAAATTTATCCATCATCTTATTTCTTTGACGCTCGAGGGCCTCTTCGAGCAACATTTTAAAATGTTTCCTACTCCCTTGTCTTTATTTCTTCTATTGTGGGAGGTACTCAGGGTTGGTGAGCTCGGTCTTACAATGGTTAGCCAGTTCAAGTCCTAACTCCTTATACCCGACCTCATTGGGGACATACATAGAAAAATAGAGAAAGATCAAACTATTCTGATACCACTAATATGAATTTATGCAAGAACAAAATGAAATAAATATTTAAATAGAAATACAAAACTATAGTGAAAACTATACTTCAATTCAATAATAACAAATACTAAAAATTGTTTACATGTAGAATGGAAACAAACTAGCTCAAGCGATAGTAACTTATCCCTAAGAAGAGATGTGACAACTACATGCCTTCTAAACTATGTTACAATGAGGCTCGAACACATTTTTAATTATTAAGAAATAATGGAAAACCATAAATGATTTAGGAAATTTTCAGGAATGCTTTTAAAAAAAAATATCCATTATATATGACCTTTTACTAATGCTTACATTTTCTTGTGAAAACATGAGCAATGCATATTCTAACAACACTTGAGTAAAATATCAACCATAATAAAGAATCATGCAAGAAACAGTCATAACACATGATATGATAATGAAGTTTATCCAGTGTGGACTACGTCTCCAGGCTTGAGGTCAAGAGTGGGGAGGTTGCTTCACTAGTTTATGTAAGAAGATGATAAGTACATGATATAATATCTATCAATACAAGGATGAAAACCCCTTAACTAGAGTTCCATGTCTCTCCCAGGAGACGTTCTTCTATAAATAACTCTCACTCACAAGAATTTCTCCTTCAACATTACAAAGGAACAATCTCTCATGAAACGTGGAATATGATGATACTCTCACACATGGTGCATAAATTGACCCCTCCTAACCTTCTAAGAAATCATGAAATTTAACTAAACACAACACCTTTTTGTCTCAATCAAATATATCCTCCTTGAGAGCCTTTGATATCCCTCACAACATTCTCTTTTCGAAATGGGTGAAACATCTACTCCTTAGATGAATAAATGTACACCATTTGATTCCTGGAAAAATACTAGTTCTAATGAGTATAAACTTGTCTTGTTTTTGACACCGTAAAAAATTAGCCCCCATGGAATCTTAAAGTTTCCTCAATGATTTTGTATAAAGAATATTTTGTGGAATGTTGCTTGGTAGAAATCTCACATAACTAAAAGAAAAGGTGAAAGGGGATGCATTTAAGCCAAAAAACTGAGGTAAGTTGAACTTGGGTTTCTCTCACTATAATGGAGTGGAAAATAGGGTTGTAACAGATGCCCCTAATGCATGAGGTTAGAAGAGAAATTGATGGCCGAAATGCATTATAATAACACTTAATGCTCAAAATGGGAGGAAGGAGCCAATACAACAAAGTTGGATCAGAGGAACTCAAGTGGTGAAGTCAAATCTATGCTTGATAACGTCCCTGAGGTAGGCCTACCCATGCTTGGTCATAAAAAGATACAGAACATGGCCGCAAAAAAAGTACACTGCGGATCCATGACATGAAATGCTAGAACATGGCCACAAGGACATGCATAGTGGATCGATAAAACATAGCCACTAACAAATACAATCATGGATCTATGTCACAGTATAAATCAATAGGAATATGGACACATGATAGATAGAAAAGTGTCTCAAGATAGCCCTCAAAGTACATGAATGATACATAACTCCAAAGCAACTTGGGAAGGATTCCATATAAGAGTGAGATTTCCCTAACCTAGGGTCTTCTACATAACCCTGATGGTATGGATCTACACCATGCGAATAGATGAGCTAAAGTGAAGAATGGTAGAAACCCCCTGATTACTAAACAATGAGCTAAACCAATAATAGACACGAGGGAATCCACCAATGAGGAAAATGGACCTTGAGGTACCTAGTACAATCCACTAAGTTTGAATAGAGGAGTTGATGTCGAACACCAATGAACTCGATAAATCAAGAGCCAATGATGTAAACCCACTGTCCATCACAAGGAAGCCTGCTGTTGAGGTCTGCATGCTCCACGGTACTACCGGTTCCTAGATCAAGCTCCTGGATAATACGCTGAAGTCGACAAGAGAATATCCATTGAAGGAGGGCCTTAATGTATCCCCCATCAATTGACACAGAACATACCAAGATGGTGTGATGAATGGATGAAGTAATGATGTGGTGAAGTACAACTGACATGAGGATGGCTGACTAAAAAAGGTCAATAGGCTAATGTTGATGGCTGACACTCGTTGCAACGTCCCATGAACACATAGCGGCATGACACAAGAGTGACCTAGAAGCATGACTAATGAGCACCATGTGATATCATGAAACAACATAGAAGGAATCAAAGCATGCTCCATATGGCTGGAAGAGTAACGAGTCAGAGGAGTAAAGAGACTCATATGGATGGTACAACGCCTAGGCAAGTTAGAACCCAACTATGAGATAATGAGATGGACAGGTGCCATGTCCAAGGGTGATGCAACTGACACTGCCATTTTGATGACTAATGGAAAAAGATGTTCCATTCTTCTCTTTTTTATAGGTTCCTTTTTCGTATAGTTGTCCCCCAAGCCTAAAAGATAGATAAAAGTATGCAAGGGAGAAACTCCTAGCCACAGTAGACTAGGGTATTCTTTTTTTGTAACTAGTCTATCCTAGTTCGAAAAAGGGTCAAACTTATACTGGGTAGACAACACTTCAGGTATTTTAATGAGTGTGAAGTATACAAGTTCACTTAGAAAATTTTTCTAAATTAAGGAGTCTGAAAAGAGCTTCAATAAAACTCCCCTTGGACGAATGATTGATATAAGGGATAACAACTGGTTCTGGTAATGTTGGAACTGATCATGACAAAATCAAGACAAGAGGTTGGCTGATAGGACCACTCATCACAGCGGTTCCTCCAAGGAAGGGTAAATACAAAGCGAAAGTGAATAATAGGCCAAGAAGATAATGATGATGGAGAAAAGAAACCAAGGTTCATCATGGAGAAGTAGGATGATAAAAGAGTGGCAATCACAAGGGATAAAAATGGTGGAATCATCCTCAGGTAAAGCCAAAAATATGATGAATAAGAGTACATGGGGCTCAGATTCTAGGGCATGGAATGTCATAAGGATGGATTCCAACAAGAGAATAAAAAATGACTACAAGGACACCAAGACGACAGAGAGGTGTTAGCTAGGGTATCCATGTGGAGGTAATCTCTACTGCCAAGAAACGATGTGCATAAAAGAAGTGGTGAAAGTTGCAACTTGAGAGGGTCAAACCTAAGGCATAAATATGGTACTAACGGTCAAAATGCAATGGTGATAGTGATATATGACCTACCCCTATAGGCCAAATTCAAGAGAAACACACATAAGGTCCAATGGATGTCACAATAGAAACACCACCCTATCCTTTAAAAACAATCCAAAAAGACTAGACACATGGTTAAATAACATAATGAAGGAAATAAAGATGGAGGAGTTAAAAAAAAGACCATATATTTTTTGTTTCTTTTTTTCCGTTTAATTTTATAATTTTTGGATTTTTGGCAAAAATAAGGAATGAAAAATAGTCGCATCACACTCCAAACCAAAAAATGGATAAAGGATCACACTCCTATGTGCAGTATGTACAAGTGTAACACAATCCAGTAGGTCACACTAAAGTGTGCCCATAATCGAGCACAGGCCAAGGGTTTCTATACCTGAACTCATGGAGGAGTGGAGATACCGTATGGCTCACCAATGTGGGGCCATGCCAAAGGAAATCAAGTTTCCCAATACTAAAAGGTTGATCATACCAGGGACATTCTAACATAGTCTTTCTATCAAAATTAACCTGAGGACATAAGGGAGAATCAAGACATAAAGGAGGTACACGATGCTCGTTGACAACTGGTAAGGAGTTTGATGATTCATTGACAAGTTAAACATTAGAATCACAAGACTTGACTTGGTTCATGGGTGGAAACTTCAAGGAACACTGGGAATGTGCCCCTTGAGTCAATTCAAGATTTAAAATACCAGGATCTACTCGTTCATCATCGAGGAGCCTAAAGGCATAAAGAGTCATAATCTCCCTAGGATTATTAGTGGATAGATCCATGACATCTAAATTGACTAACTGGGGAGGCTCGTCATCAATTGAGTCATGTGGAACAATCTGAGAGGTGGCTCGTGTGGGAAAAAGAGCCTGATCATACTCCATATTGGGGTGGAGTTTCTGAGTAGTGTTAGGAGGTACTATTGGAATTACTAAGGAGCCATCTCTTCCACTAGATATGGCAGAGGATGTTCACTAGCTTGATCGACTTCCATATGATCATATGACACCACCCACATATCAGGAGGTCTATGGGGTCCACAGGTGCTGGAAGAGATCATATGCATAAGAGTTGTGATAGAAGTATAAGGAATGTTGGGTGGTGGTAATTGAGGAAATACCCCAATCAGAGATGAGCTTTTAAATAAGCCCTTGCCAACACTCTCATACTGACCAGAGTGATCTCCCACAAGTGGGACTAAGGTCCCCGTACTAGTAAGTTGGGCTGTTGGCACTAAATAGTCCATTTGGTCAATGGTCACAGTCTTGCCTTCATGAGGAAAGAGAAGTACACGGAACGTGGAACAGACCACTGTGGCCATGGCATAAAACCAACTACAACCAAGGAGTAGGTTGTAATCTAATGTGGCATCGATAACTTCGACATCAACATGGACAATTTTCCCTGCTAACTCAATGGAAAAATTTGGAAGAACCCCCTTAGGTACAAAGTTATTTCCATCGAGAGCTTAGAGAGTCATGTTGGACGTAGGGAGCATCGGAGAGCCAAGAGCCTTCCAACATGATACATACATGACACACATGGAAGAGCCTTCATCCACCAAAGTGCAATGAATATTTCGATGGAAGATACACACAATGATTTGAAAACAAATCTGATGTGATAAATGAGGAGCAGCTTTATTGGCATTAAAAGCAATGAGATTAGATCAAATGGGTCATTGCCACCAATGCCAGACAACAAGGCTTTGTGTTGTTGAGGACAACTTTGCAACACCTCCAAGGCAGGCATGGCACAAGGATCCTAGGATAGATCTTCAACAACAGTGTAGAGTTGAGCAGCCCAGGTAGAAGAGTTGTGTGTCATCTTTCAGAGAACACCCTTGGTAGCATGATAAAATTATTCCATAGGCTTATCTAGAGTGAGAGGTCCAGTGGGAGGGAGTGGGGTTGATGAGTCCTTAGATGGGGGACTTGACTCAGGAACATCATAAGACTTGGATCGCATGGTTACATTATAATTAGATTGCACATGGAGATGGATGAATTATGAGAAGATGATGCCTCGTTGCTTGCTTGTGGATGTTGAGAAGGTGCAAAAACCACCTGTTGTTGGGGTTGTGTGTTGAGCATGGAATCCACCCACAACAGGTTTTGGGGCTCAAAGCCCAAGTTTTGGTTAAAATTTTTGTAAGACTCCATGAATTGCTAGCGCAGAGCGCAAAGTAGAGGTTAATTCATAGGGTTGTCTGCCCTAAAGTAATGTAATGTAATGTAAAGTCATGTGGGCCAACCCATGGTTTGTGGACCATGGGATTGTATAAATAGAGTGAGGCTCTAAGTTGTAAATATAGTTGATGAGAGAGTATGTAGCGAAGAAATGGTTCGAGCTTAGAGTAGGATTCGAGGTGTATTGGGTCGTAGTAGTAGGAAGAGGCTCTACAGCTGAGTGCGTAGAGGTCTAGTAGAGTCTGCAGCTGAGTGCACAGACCCCTACAGTTGAGTGCACACGGCGGTGTCAAGTTTGTAAGCAAGATTGGATATTAATAAAAGAGAAGTTGATTCCTATTTTTTGTGTTTGTTGTGCATTATCTTCTTTATGTTTGTATTGGGTTATGCATCGCGCGCACTAATATGATTGTTGAATATGATGTAATAACCATAACTCTTACACACACAAGTTAAGTAATTGGTTAAGTAGAAAGAGACTTGGGTATTATATGGGTCATGCCCCGAGTAGGGCTTCACAGAAGCCACACCGCAGGTTGTGAAGGAATCGCAAGTGCGCAGGTCAGACCATGGACCTCTAGAATCCCATCAGACATCCCAAGGGTACGGAAACCTGGTTCTAGCACTCTCCCATACTACTTCGGGTGAGACCTCAATCCGTGCTCTGCAGACTGTTGCCAAAAAGGCTAGTAATACTAATATTTTCTTGTCTAAATCACCTCTAAACCTAGGTCAAGCCCATACAACCCCTTAATTTTACCCTCGCGGGAAAGCATGGAGGAGCTCATGAAAGTTTCTCTGAGAAGCGAGGTTAGTTTGATAAGACAGAGAATTCCACGTTTACCACCCCCACCCACACCGCCACCTATTTCACCCTACTCACCTCCATCTCCCCCCACTCCACCTACGCCACCACCGCAGCTCAGTATGGCAAGTGTGATCAAACTATCGGTGTTCAGAGGAGTAGGAAATGAAGATCCGAACCTATTATGTTTCATGGTAAGAGAAGTATGGGAAGCACAGTGTGTCATGGATGATAATATTAAAAAGACTATGCTGGTGAGGACACTGTAGGATTGCGCATTAACATGGTATATCAAGCATTATAATGGCCACCCGAACGCAGGAATTGCAAAGATCCAAACCGTGTTGAATAGGGAATTTAGCATGCCAAAATTAGAGACATAATCAATCATCAGGTTTAAGGGGATCATGATGCTCTTGGCGAGACCCCCTAGGATCTGGACCAAAGGCTGAAGAGTACGATCTATGATGCCAATATGATGTTAACAGATGCATAGCATCACACATGGTTTGTGGCCTCACTTATGCCACACTTAAGGATGGTACTGTCACAACAAAAACTTTCCACCCAAGCTAAAGCATTGGAGATGGAAATAAGATTGCATGAGACCCCTATACAAGACCCTGGGTTGGGAGTCCAACAAATCCACTCGCAATTGCAGAATCTATGTCTGGAGATGCAAAGTTTGAAATAGGACAGGACAACTCGAATGGAGGTGCATGAGGAAGTATGGTGCATAAAATGCAAAGGCCAAGGGCACAACAAGGACCACTATCTAGTGTTCACGAACTATTTGGAAGGGAGAGGGCCAATGTCATTAAGACTGGAGGCACAGGTGGGGCTGAGCACGACATCTACATTATGGTGCGCGATTTTCTAGATCGGAGGAAAACAAACCACTGATAATTGTCATCTATTGCAGAAGTATATGCAGGCATCCCAACAATTGTTTTGTAATTTCTACAGGTCAGTAGGCCATGATGAATGCACCTGCTGAAGCTATGAACTAATGATGGATCAAACTCCTACCTACAAGGTACAGACCGAAACACAAGCCCTCAACCCAAATGCAGGGATGGTGTACGCTGTGTTTTAGGGGTGCAGTCGGGGTTGAGGTGGAATGGGACCAAGAAGGGGTCATAGATAGATAATTTGTTACAATTGCGAAGGCCTAGGGCATTATTCCCGCCATCATATGAACCCGACTAGGATATCAAGTTGGTACTATAATTAGTTTGATGATGAGGTAGAAGATTGCCCTTCGCTGATAGTGAAGATGCGCGAAAAGGGGATACTCGAGCCCCCTCCGACCCAGAATTTACAAATGATGAGGTTTGAACCACGCGAAGAAGACCCAAATGTAAACATGATGCTCAGGAGTGGTATGGCCATAGGAGATGATAAAGGGAAGCAGCCAGAAGACAATGCATGGGTTCACAATGTTCCTACAAAGTAACTTGAGTTTGACTTAGAACGTGCGAAGGAGACATTCATGGAAGCTAAGAAGAGCTTCACAAAGGCCTCCACTTCAGGTAGTAAGGATCAACTAGAACCAAAGATGGATCCTTGAATGCTCACTACCTTTCTGGAGACATGCATGAAACTGTTGTGCAACAACATGGTAGTCAAAAGGCTATAGGAACTTATCACTAGGTGCGCGGGGTCAGGAGAATCGCACGTGGTTCGAAAACTTGGAAAGCATGAATTGCACACAGGAAGGGAGATGAGGTTGACTCTGCAAATAAGCAAGTACAAAATGGATCAGGTAATCTTGGATCTGGGTTCGAACGCGAATGTACTACCAAAGCAAACATAGGAACACATGGGCAGACCCGTGTTACAATGGTCCCCTATTCAGTTAAGAATGGTGAACCAACAAAAGATTTTTCCCATGGGAAGATTGCAAGTGGTGACAGTCGATATTGAAGGCATGAGTGTGCAGGTGGATTTTGAAGCGATAGAGATTGTTGATGACAACAATCCCTATCTCGCACTACTAGGAATAGACTGGGCTACCAATATGAATGGGTTCATAAATATGAAGAAGCGCAAAATGATATTTGAAAAAAAGTCACTACACGTAGTAGTACCGCTAGATCCAGTTGAAGGAGTACGATACACCGAGCTGGTGTATAACAATGATAGTGATGAAGATCTTGAGTGTATCTATAAGATAACTGCACAAGGAGAGGAATTGGTGAATCTGACTATAGATGGAAGGATTTCATGGGAGCGCGAAAGCTCCTGCACTTTGGATTTAGATGAAGAGATAGAGCGATGGCAAAATCAACTGCACGAAGTAACAACACTGAATTGCAACATGATGATTAGGTCATTGCATTGCGTAACAACAAAGCCAAGGGATCTGCTGACATATGATGGATGAATTTCTGAGAAAATTCGAAAGTTTAGTACTATAACAAAAACAGTTCAATGCACTGAAGTGGGCGTTGTGCACAACACCCGCACATGGTGGGGTATGCATCAATGAACTTTTTAAGACTGGTGCGGATGCAAAAGGATGATGCGCCTACATTTTGGAAAACCTCATCTTTGAATGAAAGTGAATCAGTAGGGGTAGAACAACTTGTGCGCCCACCTTTCCCGATGGGTATAGACATATGCTGTATAGTCCCCACAAGCGCACACCACCCCCAACCTAGAGAATCAGAACAAACCACAGCAGCAGGAAAGGTGACACCTGTTACCAATTCTCCACGATGAGGCATTCCATAGGGTGCGCGGAGTACTAAAAAAGCTTCACAAGGCGAGATGAACTAATTGGGACCTATGTGTGCTAGTGGTTTGATGATGTGAAAAAACCTGAGTGCGGAGATGATTCCAAAGGTGCGAAACGGAGTAGAAAATGAAATTTTTGAAGGGAATACCAAAAGGAATCCACACATAATAGCTCCCTTAGTTATGGCAGTGCGTGAAGACCAGGACGAAGGAATCACACAGCTACGCAAGGATGACCATATAAGGATTCAGGAAGCCATTCAATGAGGAAACCTTAGACTTCACGGACTCGAAGAAGATCAAGTACGATTGAGGAAGAAAAGCATGTTGAAGGACGTTGAGATCAAAAAATGGGAAAATGATGTCACACAATCATGTATCGTCGATAAACCAAGGATGACAAGGCAATATACGGATGGTCATACCACTGCATTAGAAGATTGTCGCTAAGAATTTATGACTCTGCTACCATGACTGAGATTACACCTTACCAAATGTAGTAACAAGTGGAGCACACCACATAAGGTAGAACACATGGTGTTGGCTATCGCGAGGGAAATTGAGAAGTGTCCACGAACTATACTAGAAGGTGAATTGAAGTCTCACATAGATGGTTCGACCACTTGATTAGCCACAGGCAACACAGTCTTAGTGCTCTAGACAATTGAAAGAGAGCGCGGGACACTAAAAGTGTCTGTTTGGGAATTGCGCGATGAAGGAGGTGTGTGCAGAATGAACATGGTACGAGGTTCAAGCCCATACATAGGGGGGTACGCTACCACGTGGGTAAACTAGGAAGTAACTGTTGGCATCACTATTCATGACGAGATGTCCAATTTAAGGCAAAAGGGAGTGGGCAGCGGGCTATTAGGACACGAATTAAGAGCTAGATTTGGGATGATCTACCGCCAAGAATGCATTAATGACTTAGAAGTGGGGGGAATGGTCAAATTCAAATTCCAAAGATGCTATAAAACTCCCAAGGCTAGACACGAGAGAAGACTTGTTCGTTTGAGATTTGAGCTATTACGAAGAGCACAAAGTGTTTAGCTCCAAGTGGTATTTGAGCCACCAAGTTCGCGAACAACCATAGACAGTTTGAACAAGATGACAACTACCAGGAGAGGTGTGGGTTTTGTAGAGAGTAACACTAAGGAAGTCACGCAGAGCCCCACGGTGCAGGTGGGGGATGCACAAGAAATTTCAAAATCACCTTGGATGTCGAGGCCCAAGAAGGATAAACAGGTAGCGGGACTAGTCCGCATGTCCCCATGAAATTCGCGATTTGGTAAACTTTCCATGGAAGAAAAGGGCAAGGCGATCAACATTGATATAGATGATGAGGAGCAGGACCTCCAGGCTCTTGTAGATGAGATAGAGGTAGATGAAGAAATGGAAGAAGACATCCAACTAGTGCACGCTATAGCAAAACTACCCAAGTACATTCCTCTGTGGAAAGGGAAAGCTAAGGTACCCAAGGATTTGGATGTCGTTTAGAGCACACTCCAAACCCCTCTCCTCCTAGATGGAATTCTATTTGAGGGCTTGGCCCTGGGCCACGTGCCCATAATGAAATTTGAAGACTAGGACCTCACAGACAGCGAGAAGTTCCTACATTTCGAGACTGAGAACCTCATGAAACAGAGCAAGGAGGGGCCAGTTATAGTGTTAGAGCTGAAGAAATGGCTACGCAGTGTGGAGAAGGTTGGACTACTCCACCTAGTATGGATTCCACACTTTCACCGTGCACCTATCATGATCTTTGTCATCAGGAAGCTGCTTTTCCTGGTGCACGATGGGTATTAATGGCTGGAGGAGCCTATTCCCATCACAATAGAGCTTATCCATAGGATTTCCTAGCTTCCCTGTAAGGGAAAGGACCCCGCGGAGGTATCTAGAAAAAGCAAAGATTTGGCGCTTATAGAGGCGATGAAGAAGAAGTACAAAATGGAAAAAAGAAGAGAGGCTACATAATTAGTAGCATTAAAGATAAAGGGGTGTGCATAGCCACCCAACTGCTAGCTGGGAAGGTGATGAGAAAATGTTGCGGAGACAAGGTATGAGCATTGATCGTTGCGCTGGTAGAACAATGCGCGAAGGGGGTCTAATTCAACTAGGCTTAATTCCTTTGTGAAGAACTCCTAACCAATTGCAAGGAAGCTCAGGAGTAGGGCAAAACCATCCAATATGCCTGCTTGCTCTTGTCTACTTTATTGGTGACAGGGGAACTGCCTGAGGAAAGTCAGTTCCCTCATATTGAATAGGACTTGCCAGAGGCTGCAAAATATGTGTTGCTCTGGGCTATGAAGGATGCCACATAGATCCACAAAAGTAAGATATTCTATGTGCTCATGGTGGTGAGCATCCAGATGTTGATTAAAAAGAGGTTGTGCCTATCCCCCACAGTGTACAACAGTCTATGGAGCTTTGCAGACTTCAAGGCAGATATGCACAATGTGTATATCAAGGCATGTAAAGATCTGGCGTAGAACTGGACCAAGCTTCCTTTCATCACAATTGATGATGCCATCTTCTCCATGCTCGAATCATGGCCTCCCGAGTGGCATGCCCTGAATCTAGCGGAGCAGGATAGAACAATGGCACAAAAGCAGAAGGATGCCAACAAGCTACGTATCAACCAGTTGTCCCAACAGAAGTGCAATGAACAGTTGGCCGCAAAGGTAAGAGCTACCTGTGAGGCAATGAAGGCAGCGGTAGAGTAGGCCAAGGTCATTGACAAAGCAATAATAGCACATGCAATAGGGGCCCCACGATGCAGGGGGAAGAGGGCCTGAACTTATCCACAAGACAAGGAGAAGACAACACAATAGAAGGCGCAGACCTGAGCACAACATCTACACAGCTGAAACGGCCGCGCATTACAAAAATATCAAGCCCATGAAAGAAGGCCAAGGCTTCCAAACTTAACATCAAGCCAATTACATTGATAGAGGGTGACCTCTATGACATCAATGACACAATTCACGAGGTCACCTGGGAAGCGCTCCAAGAAGCTATGATGGAGCAACAGAATGTGTTGGGGGCCCTAAGTGCATAGCTACAAGAACTTCAGGTGTGAGCCCCACATGAAGGAATGGTAGCCGCCTACAGCATCGTAGATACATCAGCACCAATGCAGCTGTTGCGCGCAAAAATGGCCAACACCATAGTGCTACCAGAAGGATCACTAATAGCGAAGGGCGAGGAGGACAGAGCCATGGTAGGCCAGATCAAGGGACTTGGCCTAAATTTGGCTGCCCTTCCGCGAGACACATTGTACTAGTCGTAGGATGACATAACAATAGAGCTACACACACCGGAAGGCCATGCAATCCAGGTATTGAGTGAGCAAAAGATCCACATCAAACAGCTTAGCCAGTAGTGTGACGAGCTAGTGTCAAAGAATCAGTAGATCATGTAAATAGTGGATGAAGCATGCAAATGCATTCCAAAATTATCCATCGCTGCAAACCTACCAACTGAGATGCAGATCCATTGTTTGGCAAGTGGAGTCTGAAGCATGCGTGAGGAAACAACACGAGTGCAACTGGAGTTGAACCTCCAGATTGCTGAGATGCAGATGAAGGCACAACCTTCCAATCCTATGGAAGTCAAAGAGTAGCTTGTTAGTGCGATTCAGATAGGATTAGCATAAATTGGAACGGTGGTGCAAGAATGCACTGGTATGTTGGACCAAGTGTTCTATGTCCTCACATCCTTGCAAGAGGACCCAAAGATACAATGCCTAGAAACAAAGGTGCGTGAAATGCAACAGTAGTATGACAGTGTGAAGGGAATGACGTAGACAGTCATCTGTAGGGCTATAACTAGGGTCTCTCACACCACCAATTATTCCACATTATTAAGTCAATCCGGGATCGTTTGCTTCTTTCAAAGAGTAACTCAATCCGAGGCTGTTTTGCCCAAGTAATGCTCGGTAGTATAGCGTCCTAATGAATTGAAAGGAAACAGATACTAAACCATAACTGAATCAACTCAAGGATAAAATCACACAAATCAATCTGATCAGTCAAGGGTACGGAACCAATAACCCTTCCCTTTAGAAACTGATAAAGAAGGAAACCAAAGCAGAGGCTTATGGATCTGGGAGCCAGGCAGCGTCTTGCTGGGCTCACAACAGTCTTAGGCCTGCTATCACTCGAAGGTAACAAAAGCAAATAGGCGAAAGTAAATGGAACAGCAATTATGAAATGGAACAGCAGGAATTAAATGGGACAGCATAGGTAAATGGAACAACATAAGTAAATGGAACAACAGTAATCAAAACAACATAAATAAATGGAACAGCAAACAGGAAACGTCAATCATATGGA
>APFE031687777.1:17126-100617 GCA_000404065.3 Pinus taeda | reverse complement strand
AATTTTATTAATTTTTATAAATTACTAATAGTAATTTTTAAGCTCCAGGTTTATGACAACCCATGGTATTGACACATGGTATTGATGTGAGCATAGACTATTTAAAGGGGAAATTCTATCTTAGATCCATCTTAATTCTGCGTCTACCAAGTGCTCAGAGGGATAAATAGATTCATCCCCCTAAGAGTGGTAGATGTGGAGTTAAGATGGATATAGGTTGGTTTTTATGATAATGAAGATATTAAATAGACTTAGGAAATTATATTGTAAAAACATCTTAAGGTGAATGGTTAAAGCATATACATTGGACAAGTATATTTCTATACTTCTGTTTTAAACTGAAACAAATCCAGGGCTAAAAGGAATGGATTGATTGCACGAGTCATCCTTCTATAACTTTCCAACATATGCTGGAGTAAACAAATTGTAATTTGGGTAATTTTTCTAATTGCAAACGGGAACATACTTGTGTATTGGCAGGGGGGTACGAGATCCCTAGAAGTGGAGTAAACAGATTGTAATTTGGGTAATTTTTCTAATTTCAAACAGGAACATACTTGTGTATTGGCAGGGTGGTTATGAGGTCCCTAGAAGTGATGAATTTGAATTTTTCTTCGTTTTATATATAGTATTAGGTTTTTTCTCATGCTTTCTGTGAATGTCATGGGTGAATTTTATCTTACACCCACTAGGTTATCGATATGTAATTTCGGTAATTTTGATTTCAAAAGATATTTTAAAGAAATGCAATGATTTCATTTGTGTATTCAATAAACACAAGATTTTATAATTGAGTAAAATATTTGCCATGCCTCGTGAGAGATTCTCCAAAAAATTATATATAAATATCATATTATTGATAAAATCGCCTTCCATTTTTCCTATATACCATGGAGATTCGCCCATTTATTATACATGTAAATTTAGGGGGGGTTTTAAAATTTTCCCTGCGAGGTACTTAGCAATGGGAACTCGACCAACTGAACTAACCCTTGGGGCTAATATTTATGCGTGTTATGAATAATATTGTTATAACTATGATGATATGTTATGAATAATATCATTACAAGTTAATGGCTATTCGACTCTTCTCATGTGTAAGAAGGAAAGGAAGATCATATGTTATATAATTTAATCTATTCTAATTATGAAATTGTATATTCAATATGGTTCAAACGTGATTGCATATCCATTTGAACTCTAAATATATCATTCATCTTGAGGGATCAAATATATCTAGGTGTAAACCTCTTTTTAGAGTAAAAAACTTGAAAAAAGGTTTGCATCTTATCCTTGTCTATGTAAGATAAATATGAAATTAGATATACACTAATTTCATGTTAGGAAGACTTGACTCGGTCATAGAGTCAAAGTTGTTAGGTTTAAATACATGGTTTCAAGCACATGATATTGACCCATGGTGTTGCATGTAATGAAGCCTATAAATACAAATGGATTCTCTATTGTAAGATGAATTTTGGCCAAGAATAATAGATCTACTATGCTCTAGTTTTTTCTTGTTTGGGGTTTTCCAAGATTAATCTTGCGTGTGATTTATGCTTTGCTAGTTTATATTTATTAATAGTTTCTCTCCCACATTGTATTTATAACAATCGTCTAAGAGTTATGATTAATCTAGACTCTAAGAGGAGAGTGGTCTATTGTCGATGGGGAAGAAAGGTGGAGTTCCTTGTGACATGGCTATTGAAGGAGCATTTGTTAAAGTGTGACAGAGCAAAGTCTCTCACAAGAAGTTCCAAGTATGTAGAGAGTAGCTATAAGAATTATAAATGGAGATTGAGGTTGAGCTTTGTCTTTGATCAGGGATTTGGAAACATGAGGAGAGAACTAGGTGTCAGAAGGTGACAAGGTAGGAGGATCAAAACATAGGTCTAGGTCTTAAAATAAAAATAAAAGAAGAAAACATATAAATGAGGATATGACTGTAAGACCTAGTAAGGCATGTGTACTTCTAGTAAAGCTTGGAGTGACGGGGGCATGGCGGTTTTCCATAGTGGATCTAAACAATTTCCCCAAGTCAAGTTTGAAGTGGGGAATGCTAGGTTAAACTTAACTAAAAAATGAGCCAAATGTGTGTATTCTACATTCATGATTATCAAGGACAGGGTTTTCATGACCCATTTTATGTTTCCCATAGTATTTCATGTATTGAAGCCTATAAGTAGGCTTGGAATCCTTCATTGTAAGGCACTAGAAGTGAGCAAATGACAACTCAATTAGACAGTATCTTGGCCAGCTGAATGGTAATCAAAGATTCATGGCTAGTTTTTCCTTAGTAGGGTTTTCCAAGATACATTTAGTATCTCTCATATTTTTAATTATAACTTGTTGTATCAAAGTAAGTTGATTTGTTATTCTTATTGACTTAAGGTTTGTGAGCAACTTGATCTGAAGATCTAAGTGGAGATTTATTGGCAAGTTGAATTCCCTAGGTTTGTTGTAAGCCTTGTTATTTAGGAGTACATGTTGTAAGGCAATATCACATGGAGTTATCCTTCTCAAGCATATAGAGGATATATGATGAAATTGTGGAATGAACCACTTAGATAGGTACAAGGGTGGTAGATGTACTATCTACTAGCTTAAAGTTGTCATGTATGTAGAATATTGAGTTAAGGGGGAATATGTGAAGTAATCTCAAAATGTGAGATGGGTGAGACCTAGCTATGATTAAGGAGGTTGTGTACCTACATGGATATCAGAACATCAATTAGTCAAGAAGAGGTAGTTCATTATTTCAAGGATTTGTAAGAAAAAATGAAACATGAGGTTATGCAACACATGGTGGAAGACAAGAATGGTATTGTGAGAAAACAATAACATTTGTAAATATTGAAAAAAAAAAAATTGCAGATGACATTTGTACGTATTGAAAAAATAAGCAACATTCATTCATATTACTTGAGCTAATAGAAATATTAATTTACAAATTAAAAATGTAAATTACTTTGGAGATGTTTTTTTTTTTTTAATTACCTGTAAAATGAGGATAAAACATTATGACTTGGTTAGATATGCATAGCCCTTCTAGTAAAGCATAGACTTGGTTAGATATGCATAGCCTTACTAGTAAAGCCTAGAGGTAGATCATATGCCTAGGTGATAGGGAGGGAGTGCATTAGATTTTCCAGATTGGATTTGAAGAATGTTTCCAAATGAAGTTTAAAAGGGGCATTGTTAAGTAAACTTGACTCAATCATAAAGTCAAAGTTGTTAAATCTAAAATACATGAGTTTTGATCACATGGAATTAGTTATCCATATTACAAATATAATGAAACCTAGTCTATAAATAGACTAGAAAACCTATCCATTTTTCACCACATATTATTTGTCTTACATTTTTTTCAACATTTTACTTTCATTTATATACTTCTTACTCATACTATTATTTTCTCATTAAATATTCTTAAAATATATTATTCTAATTTTATTTAATAATTTAATTGGTTAATTTATAATAAATACAATATTCAATATAAAAAATAAATATAAATTAAATAAAAAATAAATAAATAATTACTTTAAAATATGCGTCCATGTTTGTGTAGGTCTTCATTGCTTTTCTAATCTTTTACTTTTAGTGCTGAAATGGAGAAAGGTGAGGTCAAAATTTGAAAGATGAATGTAGGGAAATGCACATTTAATAACTAATTATATAATGAAGAATGTCGATGAATCTCATATGAATCCGTATTAAATGATAGGATTGTCAATTAAACAAGAAACGTTGCGGAGGCAACAAGTACCTACCAAGAAAGACTTGTTATTGCCAGGAGTGATTGTCGATAGAACCCAGATGGAGCATACCTACTCAAACCCACCCCAAACGAGGTTTTTGATTATGCTTTTCTACTTGTTGTAAGGGTGGATCACGCAGTGTGCTAGCAGTGACCTCATCTACATGTATTACACTTGTCTAATCCATTGTAGTAGAATGAAACTATTGTTGGATCCGTAGCAAAATGAAAACTGTTGTATAACAAAGGTCCATAACAGAATGGAGGAATGCCTTCAAGGCTTACGAGGATGCTATAGAACAATATGCATTCATGGCTAATACAAATATAGTTTTGGAAATGATATGTATCACTCTCTCCTTTCTTTTGATGTATGTTTGTATCATTTACTATAATGTGATTTGTTATCATTTTTCTGTCTTGTCTTTGAAGTTAGTTTTGCATCTGTAATTAGTGGTTCTCAAGCAGGTCTTAAGCTTAGGATCTTCTTTACTGGCTTTCCTGATTCTTTAATGTCATTAGTTGATTCTTTAATATCATTAGTTGTTGAAGAGAACACTGTCCCAAATTCTTGGATGGGGTTATTTGATCAAAGTTCAAACAAACCCTATTTGTGTCTTCAAATATGCTGTTGTAGTAGGTTTGCTATCTAAGTGGAACTCTCACTTAGCTCTGAAGTTTTTTGCGTGATCTGAGTCTCAACTTTGATTGAAAATGTAGAAGTTATCAATTCAAAAAATGCCATTTGAATGAATCAAATGCTATAATTGGTTCATGTCTCTTTGAGTCAGATTAGTACCATCTTGATGATAAATATTAATGTTAACATCTTGAATGGTAATTCTAGTAGATAATTTTAAATTGTTATAGCATGTAGGTTCGGATTCATTGATCCAAACTGGATTCTAGAACACTCTCTAAGTTTTCATGAACTCTTTAAAAATCATGTCAAGGATTAAAAGTCTTACAAAGATCAAGCTTATTGGAGATATCCTTGTAACAGTTGCAATTTGTGATCAGCGCGGAGCAACGAGGACCGTTGGTCAAGCGTGCAGACTGTCGGCCCATGTTAACATGTGCTATCGTAAATTAGCAAAGGTAGAAGACATTTCGAGAAACGGGGGTAGTTTCTGATATGCAATTAGCGATAAGGAAAGGCCAAGTCGCTAATCACATATGGTAGGGAAAACCCCTCAAATAAGGAAAGGTTGCAAGCACCCGGACCCAAAAAATTATAAAATGCAATGGATATCGTTCTGATTCCATAAAGCAGGATTCCACAAAACTGACAGAATATCAGAGGGGCTACGAGCGGTAAGCGATTTCAACCGAGTTCCACCTAATGTCAAACAGCGGGTGCCACGCATCTGGCGGAAGAGAGAGAAAATCATTCACATCAGACGAGTAAACATCATGCTACTTAGCCGCCCAATATGAACGATGATCGTAGGATCTGGGACCCCCGGATCAACGATGGAGATGCGCTCCGATGGATAACCAGATTTGATGAGGTCAATAGGTAGATTTGTATAGGATTTGAAGTCCGATATGGACGATTCGTTGTCAAAAGTTCATGTTTCACAGGCATTCTTGGAGTTAACAGAATAAATGACCATGTCTAATAGAATTGATGCTCATTTAAATAGGCTACATTACATCTATTTGTTGTTTCTTTACATTTATTTGTTGTTTTTCTGAAGGAGGTTGATGTGTTTACGTTTGGAGATTTAAGGAAGATGAATAGGTCAAGTTTAAATTGTTTTGGAGAAATTCTCATATTCTTTAAAACCCATTTTTTTCACTAATCCCATTTCATCCTTTGTTTTTAAACTCTAGCCGCATCCCATATTTCAACTCTAGCCATAACCCATATTTAAACTCTAGCCGCATCCCTTTTTTAACTCTAGTTGCAATCCTTTTTAAAGGGTTGGGACCCGCAAACCATATCATTATCAACCCCTTCCCTTTTACGAAACCATATCCGTCTGTGTCCCTCCTCTGCTTGCGATTGCGATATCACAAATTGCAAATCCTCTTCTCCGCCGATATTGCAAGTCCTCCCCACCAATTGCGATGTTGCATAAACCCATCACCACTCCTCCGCCGATATCGCAATTCCTCCTTGCTAATTACAATATCGCAATTGGGGATCGCTCAAGTCACAAATTCCTTCTCTGTCGAACTCCCTTCCAACTTGCAATTGTGATGGACCTGAAAAGTTATGCATTATGGTTGTGTGAAATTTCAAGTCCAGCTTATTGGGAAATCAACGTAAATCAGTGTTAACTCTCCTTCTTCCTTCCTAATGGCGATATGTGAAGTCTTGGTTCTGGGTGCAATATTCTATGTGTCATGCATTATTAAAGTTTTGCATCTGGACAATCAGTAAACATTATGGAATATGGTAAAAGGCCCCCCTCCTGTATTCTGATTGCGATAACAACAGACCCAGGTCAACGAGCATTAAAGCGTCCATTTCGCTTCTACTCAGAGGACATAAAGGGTGTTTTTCAGCATATATCCAGCAGCATGGTCATCAAACAAAATGCAAAAAGAGGACAACGAGACATAGAGAACAATGAAGACATTTTCAACACCTTCTACGATAAATAACACAACAGGATTTGAAAGGGTCAGATGTTCTAAGTTTCCACAAATATAGTGCCACACTACAAACAATTTTATTTTCCTAAATAATTCCAACAGTTAGATAGGTTATGTGTAGGTGACTCCTATTTGTCTTCAAACTCTATTAAAACAGAAAATCCCCATGCAGGCTCAATGTTTTATTAATCAAATAGGATTAGATCTCTCAGTTGTTAATTGAATCTAGCCCAGGTGGCTCATTTTTTAAAGAAGATCTCACTCTCTATATGGGTGGTTTCTTAACTTTGCAGAGGGATCAATGATGTGAGAACAACAATTTTGTATACTTTTCAGTTAATAAAAGTACAGTTTGCAGCAATACTCTATTTTAACTTGAGATTCATTTTTGTTTCAGTTCCATCCTATCATGCTCCTATGTTGTTATCAATTTTCATAGCTTATTTGATTACTTGGAATTCAATGTTATATTGCTCCAACTTCCTTCAATTTGTTGTGATTACTGTAAATTTCCATACTCACATTAGTAAACTAAAAATGCCTCAGCTTCCACAAAACAGTGTTGTTTGTAATTGATTTTCTTTAATTGACTCCATGCCCAATGGTGGTTGTCCTCAGACTCTTTCAATTGCAAAATCACACGAAACACAAAGTTAGCCATCTGTATTTTTGAACTTATCATAGTCAAATTTTTAAGTATATTGAGGGGAGCCCTCTTAGATTGGAAGAGATATCTTCTAGTCAAAAGTTGGTTTGAAATAGTTACACTAGGTTGAAGGTTGACACAACCCAACCCTTTCCAGCCCAGTGATAACAGTTGGTTTTCCATTTTGAAAAACATATTAACAATAAAAAAATAACTCATCAACATTATCAATGATATTTATTTTTAGAATAAAAGAGATATAAAGCTTATTAAAGTTTTTTCAAGTTAATACGAGTTTAAAACAACAAGGCTAAAGTTAAAAAGTTGTCGTATAGGTAAATCCAGGACCAACAAAAAATTCAAAAAAAAAAAAAATGTAAATAGAAAACTAGGAGGAAGACAAGGTTTTTATGTCAACGGGCTTGACTTCCACCTTGACATTAGTACATGTTTCAATGCGAGAAATTCATCCCTCTATGTATGCCAATTGGAGTTGAATTTCCTCAAGCACCACCATAATTTTGTTCTATACCACATGACAATTTAACAAGACTCTACCAAACATTGTCTTTAAGTGCCAATATAAATCAATTGTATGAAAGTTGATTATGTCTTGCTGACATGTGCGTCCAGTGTCTAGAACCCAAGCAACAAGTTCCTCCATCACCTCTATATTTGAATGCTATTCCATTCAAGGCACTTGTCTTCCTCCACATCTTCTAGCTCTTGTTACATTTTTGACACAATTTGGTCATACTAGAGCTAAGTAAAAGACTCGGCATGAAAATGAACCCACACTCCACCTAGAGAGCCATGACCTCCACCACCCCACCTAAATATCGCATCTTGTTGTGTCATGGCAACAAATGGGAGGGAAAAGTGTGTTGGAATGAGAAACCAGGTTGCTCAGAGGCTCAGGAAATGCAACTAATAAAATATTTTAATACCTTATTGCAAATCATCAAGCATGTTGTCTATGTTGGGTGTGAAGCCTTATTATCTTCCTAATTGTTCAGAGGTATTTTTTTTTCAACTGTGGTTGGATCCCAGTCCCTGACAGGGGGGTGTGGGGGGGCTTGCCATTGGGAAGGTGTAGGGCCAGTGCTACATCCCGCCCTCCCCTCCCCACTATTTCCATTGGGAAGGTGCAGGGGCGGTGCCCCCAAAGCAAAAAAAAAATAGAGAAAAAATTCCTTGTAAAATATTGTAATTTCGTAGTCAATCTGAGCCATCCATTTGGCAGAAGATCTGATAGTAGAAGTTATGTTAATTTAGGGACATTTTCCCTAGAAGGCAACCCTCAGTTTATATGTGGGAATTGTATTATGACTGTATATTATTCTGTGTGAGAAGAAGAGAGGAGACTAAGTGACAACGAAGAGGAAGTTACAATGAATTTACTGTAAGTTGTATCCCTTCATTTTTTTGGATAATATGAAAGGAAATACTGACTATTTCTTTGTGGAGGCAGCTCAAATTGGATGAACCACGTACATTTGTGTCTCTCTTATTTATGTTTTTTTGTGTTTGTTTTTCTGCAATATTTTATATGTTTCATTGCTTTGTTATTTATTTTCTAAGAATCTCTTTTCCAAAACCTAAGTTCCATGTAACAAAAAATAGCTAGAACATAGAAAATGAATAGAAATCCTTAGTACGGAAATTCACAAAGAAAAAAATCTCCTTAAAAAAATGAGAAAAGAATCTTGTTAAGAAAATCCATTAGAAAAATGAGTTGTCTTTAGTGCGACTTTTTGGAAGCTTTTCGGGTGGGCTTTTCCGGTCTAATTTCTCAAGAATCCGGTAGAAATTGACTAAAACCACAAACTTGATGGGTAACCTCTGCACAATCCAAGTGCCCTAGAGATTTTTCAAGTTGTTGATTCCATATATATACAATCAAAAAACCAGTTTAAATAACACAATTGAAATTTCACATCAAATTTTTCCACCAAATTATAACACTAGAAAATCCAAAAAATTATATTAAAAACAACTCCTTATAAAAAAAAGGCCTAAAAAACTATAAAAAATATAACGAATCTCGAAGAATAGCCCGCGATTCAAAGTGATTGAGATGACAAAATATCATGTGAGAGAGTGAATTGCATTAAACTCTAAAATCATACAAAAGAATAAATTAATGATCCCTGTCCACTACGACACACCACGAGCACTGCTTATGACAATGAGGACCGTTGGACCCTTACCTCTGTCATTTCATTGATCACCTCAACGAAACATAGTTAGAATATTAATTATAAATAAATAAGTAAAAAGTATTTATGTTTTCCCGAAAATATGACATAAGTGGGATAAAGATCATCACTTTAAAACCATAAAGGTACTTGTTATAAATATTAGCCCTTGAATTGTTAAAACGGTCAACGTCTTCAAGTGAACTTATACCTACTAAAGTGTCAATGCTAATCATTAGCATTGAGTTAAAAATATTGCATTTTACAAAATTTTGTTTATAAGAATTATTCCAATGGTGGCACTAATAATGTTTTAATAAAAGTAGTGACAAAAAAATATTATTAATTTTCAAATTTTAAATTTAATTTGATTTTTTTTCTTTAAAATAAATAAATGACACAATCTTATAATTAAGTAAATTTTATAATTATTATTTATTTAATATCTTAAATTATTTAAAAAAAATTAAGAAATCTTTATTATTTTTTTAATGTGTGTGAACAATTAAAATTAAAACAACTATAAATAAATCAAAGTGTTTCAATCACCTTGTTGTAATAGAATGTCATTGAATAAAATATAACTAACTAAGAAGAATTAAAAAACAATAAAATATCCAAGACAAATAGGAGACTTATTAACTACCAAGTATCACAGATAAATTAGCTTGAAATGCACCATGTGTTTGATAATAAGGAATGCTTAATAATAAATTTAAATATATCTCAGGATAGAAATAAAAAATAAAAATATAGAAATAAATAAAAACAAAACAAGTTTTATGTAGAAAATCTAAGAATGTAGAGGGAAAACAATAGAGAAAGGATCGAGAACAAATATTTATTAGTAAAAATACATACATCAAGCTTCAACTCAACTCAATATTGCTTACACTATGCATAAGCAAGAGTATGTATATATATATATATATATATATATATATATATATATATATATATATATGTTGTTATAGAAGAAAGAAGAGAAATACCATGGGCCCAAAACCATGAGTGTGAATTAAACTCATTTAACTTATTCCCTGATTCAAGGTTAACGTAACATTCAAGAAGTATGAAGAAGCTATAAAAAGTGCTATATTTTTATTTTATTTTATTTAGTGTCATATACAACAATCTCCCAATTTATATTAAATAGAAGCTCGGGTGAATATTGTTGTTATTGTTTTCATATCCTTGTTAATAATTTAGTTTCAAAACACCTTTCATCACATTTGCTTCATGCCTTCCAAGGATCTACAAACCTCCTGCTTATGCCTTGGCAAAATATTTGTCAACATATTGATTGGATAGCCTTTTGTTTGTATTTTTTCTAATTGTAGTAGCCCATGATCTGACATTGTGAACCATTTGGTGAATCCAATGATATCGAAAATCATTGTGCTTTGTATTAGAATGGAAGGCAAGATTTTTGGCAAAATGGATTGCACATTTCCAATCACAATTCAAAGCATACTTTCTTGTTGTAGACCTAGTTCCTATGAGAATCTCCTCATCCAAGTAATTTACTTCCATTATCAATTATTGCAATATACTCAACCTCAATGGTAGAAAGAACCACCACCTTTTGCAATCTAGATATCCATGAGAATACAACCCCTACAAAAGCATAGGTGTAGCATGTTGTGGATTCTCTAGAACCATTGTCACCTACCATTTCATCATTTGTTAATCTTTCCAACAAGGTATTAGTACTTGGAAAGCATAAAGAATGATCAATTTAGCCTTTAATGTATCTTGAAATTCATGTAGTTGCATTCTAATGTTTCTTTCTTGAGTTTGCAAGAAACCTACTTGCCACTCCCATTGCCGATGTGCAATGTGAAGGTGAGTGATACAATTGCTTACATTAGACTTCATATTGTTGAATCACATGGAATCTTTGACATTTATGGTGTTTCTTCATACTAGTGGGGAATTGTTTAGTTGTTAATTTAAGATGCGGAGCAATATATGTACTTATATGTTTTGCATCAACCATACTAATTTTTTCAAATACTTTTGCAAGGTACTATTGTTGTGACATGCAAAATTGATTAATTTTCCTATCACATATAATTTTCATCCCCAAAATATGTCTTGTTGTTCCTAAATTCTTCATTGTGAATGAGTTGTTTAATTATTCTTTTAACTTATTAATAATCAACTTATCTTTTTTGACAATCAACATCTCATCAACATTTAATAATAAGAAAAAGAAATTGTATTTTTCATCTCTTTTAATGTATAGACAATGATTTTCATTTATCTTTTTAAAACCATGATCAAGCATGAAGGAATGAAATTTCTTATAGCATGGGTGAGGCACTTGTTTTAGCCCATTAAGACTCTTCTTCAACCTACAAACCAAACTTTCTCTTCCTTTCAAATAATCTTTTTGGTTGTTTCATATATATCTCTTCTTCTAAACCTCCATGTAGGAAGGTTGTCTTGACATCTAATTTCTCCAATTATATATCTAAAGAAGTTACACGTCCAAGTACTACTCATATTAATGGCATTTTGACAACTAGGAATAAATTTGTTGTAAAATCAATATCTTGTTCTTTCGTAAATCCTTTCACCCCTAACCTTCTTTAAATCATTTTTTATTTTCCTTGGCTTCATGTTTTATTTGGTACAACCACTTGTTCTTTAAAACATTTCTTCCTTTTGGCCATTCAACCATATCCCAAGTCTTATTATCATGTAGGGATTTTGGCTCTTCTTACATAGCCTTTTTCCATTTGATATTATTTTCTCCTTCACATGCTTCCTGAAAGAAGCAATTTCACTTTCGTTAGTCAATAAACTATATTCTAAGCACAAATACCTTTGTAAATTCTTGTGTTTCTTTGTGGAACCATGAATCAATAATTTTTTTGGTAGATTTTTCTTAATGGGTGTTGCTTTTGTTGTTCTTCATGTTCTTCTTCTTGGTGTACCTCATTTTCATTTTCTTGCAATGGATCATCATTATATATACACTACTACTTATAGGAATAAATTTCAATGAAATATTATGACATTACATCTAAAATTAGTTGTATTGTCGAAAATTACAAGAATAATGTCTTTTTTTGTCTAATTTTTCTGTCGCTTCATTGGTATTACGACGAACAATCTCAAAGTCATCATTCTTGTGATGTTTTTCAATGTTCGTCGCAATAACAATGATCCAAATATTTTTAAAATAAAATAAATTTATTTACCTAAAATTAAACCATTATAATTAGTGATCTTATGCCTTACTAGTACAGGGCATATTACTTTTACTCACACATTAGGAGAACCTATTCGTACCTTAATGTTGTCTCAAGACAAGGCTGATTGTGCAAACCCTAAACCCTAGCCAAATATCAGTCAGGCTCGGGGTTTTTTTGTTTGGATCCCTGAGATTTGTGGTCATTATGGTCAATAACATCAATGGGACATTCTAGAAGGGTAAGAGTACAAGTGTGCATATGCTTTCTATTTGCGTAATTTTTCCTTTAGGGTATTTTTTTATAAATTTAGTTGTTGCATAAGAAGAAGCATATTAAAGGGAAGGTTTTGTAGTTAGATGTGCATCACATAACATGGAATAATATGCCAAAAAGTTTTTTCATCTCAAGAGTCAATTTTCCACAACTAATGAGGCAAGTTCAAATTGACCTATGAAAGTTAATGCTTCCCAACGTGACTCTTAATTTGAAGATTAGTTCTTTCCCCTTCACTGTTTTACTCTCTAATTTCACTCACATGAAACCCTATAAAATTTGGGTTGAGATTAACAAAACCTATATCAAATGAATTTTATCATGCTTCTTGAACCCTATAAATCCAGAAAAGGGTTGTAGGCTCACATGGAACCCTAAAAAATTTGGGTCGATATTAACAAAACCCTAGGAAAAATGAATTCCAATGTGCTTCCTAAGTGACTTCAACTTCTATCAATGTTACCTAAAATTGTTGTTTATGATCATGGGTGGCCACACTGTAAGAATATCTATGATATCCATGGAAAGCTAGATGACATGAATGAAATTTTTATTAGGTTCCTTTAGAGGGAAGACAAAAATTTTGGAAGCTTTTTGAGGGGTGTGGTTGATGGTTTTATTTATTGATCCCACAAGCAGGCTTCCTACACCCTCACCCTTCCCCCTATTATTGTTGTGATTTCTACAATATCTTCTTTCATTTTCCACCTTTTCTCTTTAAATCAAAACGGAATCCCCAAAAAAAATTATTTAATTTTCAAATGCATGGTGGGTTAGAAAAAGTTCCTTATGGATTTTGATTGTATCATATTTGAAGGAAGCACAATACCCCACCATCCAATCGATCAGATTGATTGTCCACACATTAAACTTTTGTTTTTGTAGGTTTATTACTACTTTTTCATAATCAACGATTTTATAATTGTTTGGAAAAGTTTTTAGGATGGAGGAATTAGATATTGTTGCACATGGATGCATTTTTTTGTCTTCTTGTTGTTCCTTGAGGATATGGTAGTTATTATCTTAATTTTTTCATGCACAATGATTTTAGATTTATTTTATGTGTGTTTAAATTATGTCTCTATAGTTTAAAATCTATTAATCAATGAAAAAGGAGAAACCCAAAAATGTTAATCTTGATGTTGAAAAGGTATTAGTATACTCTTAGATGTTGTCCTTAGAAATACAATATAAATGTTCAACTATGTAATATTAGAGAGAGTAGGCATTATTGGCATGATTGATGATATCAATGATGAATGGGTCTTCTTCCTATGATTAAGCATATCTATCTTCTTTGTATATCAGTTTTCTCATATTGCTACTTTTTGCTAAAGTCCACTTGCTGACTTGTAGAGTGGTTAGTGAGAGTAATTCATGTACAATTTGAGCCTGTATTTCTATGTCACACTAAACTTAGAATTTGGAATTTTAATGGCTAATATATTATAACCATGAAGCTCATGAAAGTATAGCTCACATGAGAAAGTTAATTTCACTTCACAAATGCCATGGATTTTTTTTTTAGGTTTTCCTCTTGCAATTGATGAACGCACTGAGCTAATGCATTTTTCACTCTTACTATAGAAAATAAGAACATCATGAAAATCAATGAACATTATGTTTAACATCTCTATGTTGGTTTAATTAACTATTTATTTGTTCCTTCTTGTTCATAGAGGAAACACCAGGGATCTCTCGAGTCAACCACATCATATGTTATTTCTTATTTAGTTTTCTCGAAATATTGTTGATTTCATATGTTATTATCTATTGGGATTTCTCAAAACATTGTTTATTTATTATTTACTTGGATGGCAATAACCCCAGTTTGTGTAAATCAATTTTTTTAAATGAAAATGAATCACTTATCATGTTTATGTATGTATTCAGTAATTTTCTATTATGTTTTGAATGTGATGTTTATGGTATGTGGCCATATTTAAGCAACAATTCTCATTAAACAGAGTAACCTTGTAAAATCATTGTTTGAGAGTGCAACAACCTTTGTTAGAAA
Organism: Pinus taeda; assembly: GCA_000404065.3. Lineage (NCBI taxonomy): Eukaryota > Viridiplantae > Streptophyta > Pinopsida > Pinales > Pinaceae > Pinus > Pinus taeda. The sequence continues at coordinate 85,916 of APFE031687777.1, read as the reverse complement.
ATAAGTTATTTTTCTTTTTACTCCTTCAATTGAATTCTTGTTTTCATGTTTTAAGCTTATTCATCTTAGGACCATATGAGATTCACTCGAAATTTGTTTTATCAACCCAAAAAATTTCAGTGCTAAGTTTGAGCTACTTCAACAAACTCAAAGGAATATGTTTTCCAATAATATTTTTCATGTCAAATATTTCTATAACCTATTTTATGTTTCCTCGAACCCCTATGTTTGCTAAAAGTTGACTTTAAGGATTTCTTGTTGGGAATTAGTTTTTGGCAGTATTGGAAACTAAATATTTTGGTTTGGAATCATAGAGCTTTATCATTTTTTTTGTCAAGTTTTCTATGGTTCTCTAGGCTTGACCTATGGCTTGAGGAGTCACAACTCAGGGGCATCTAAGCTGTCAATGTCACTTGGAGATCACACCCAGCCTGTGCCACACCAGCCCTTAGCTGACTATATTTTTAGCATGTCGGCTCCCCCTAGCATAGGGCACAACTACCCCCATGAGGTTTGATCTTGGGTTTCCTTTCTAACGAGGCCCATCCTCAACCAGTTGTGCTAGTAGAACTTGACATAGAGATTTATCATTGTTACATATCTGTGAATTTGTTATATGCCTGAAACATATTCAAAGTCATCAAAGATCTACTTATCACTCCATGATTTATTCCACTAACTTCATCCCATACTCCATAAAAACCTAGAAGATAACTACCAAACCATGCAACTGGCTATAAACAGATTCAGGGTTAAGTTTGATGTTTTGAGGCAGAAAGGTCTGCCAAATCCCCTAGTAATAAATGATAAATTAGTGCCAAAGGAGGACTACAACAGAAGGATAAGAGAAGTGGAAAGGGACCAAGTAAACACTTGATCTATGAAGGGGTGGCCTACTAGCAAGGTCCTCTATCAGACCTTTGAAAACTTGTTTTACCTCTAGCATGAGGTAAAACAACTTTTTGCGAATAAACCCACTTTTGCCAAATACATTGAGGCATATGAAATCTATATGAAGATGGTAAATATCCAATTACCAGATGGAGAAACATGGGAGAAATTGAATGACTTACTGTAGGAATACACAGTCAAAATGTAAACATGTACAGTAAGGGTCAAAATAGCGTAGTAAAAGGATAATGATAGATCAACTAGGTAAAAGAGTATCAGTTGAAAGGTCAAAGTACAAAGAAGAGCCAACGTGAAGACCAAAAACAAAGCAGAGAATCCAAAGCAAAATATCAGAGCATATAAACAACAAAACCTAATAAAAAGGGACATCATATAGCAATTGAACATATATCTCTATCTTCTTGCATGAAGATATCTCTTTCTCCTAGAATAATTCCCAAGATAGTTTGGGATATTTTGTAAATTATTTTTGTAGAAATACTTCATAATTCAAAGCATTGAGGGTGGATTGCTATACATTTTTAGAGTTGTATTGATCATAAACCTAAGGGTTATTGTACCAATTTTTCAAGTAAGCAGACTATACTAGGTAATAAAGAGATTGCATTACAAGATTCATGTGTTGAGCTATTACAGTGAAGTACTTTCTTTTTCAAAATTGTTATTTTCTTATGTTTTCATAAACTTAAATGTTATCTAAAGTTGAATGAATTAACTGGAAATTTATCTCAGAATTTGTTTAATTACACTCTATTTTGTTTAATCATTTCTATATTTTCTTCTGATATCCAGATCTGAGAATCCTTAATTTCTCTCCCATCCGAGTTTACCTCTTTCACTTTCTTCATAATCTAGCCTAAGGAACTCTTAATTTCTCCTTGGATCTGATTGAAAACCACTTCACCATCTAGCCCTGATATCTGAAGTAACTCAACTATCTTGCCCTGTAGACATTGATTTTAGAACTTGATCCAGTCTTGTTTGCTTCATATTTGACCCCATAGCCCAATGGTAAAGGACATACCTCTGTCCATCTAAGTAAGTAATCCCACCACCAAATCCAAATCGAAACCCAAGTACAATCGTAACTAGCCTAAAGCCAATTAACTAAACAAAGTTAAATCATAAAGAGAGATCCCTCTCTGAGCATTAGGAAGGCTAGAACCTAATCTCTAAAGTAGGTTTGTGGTTACCTCTACCATTTCTTTCTCTAACAACTTCTAAAGAAATTTTGGAGTGATAACAAAAGGCACAATCAAAACCATACCTTAACGAAGTTCAGGGGAGGCTATCACATCTGCACAAATTAGTCCATCTTAGCACAATATATTATTTGCAAGCATATCAATTCATAGATAAATATCATGATCACAGTAATAAGTAACCTACACATATTCATGATGAACAAACAAACAACTAACATGCATGCATAACCATATTCATTTATCCCATCTAGTCCAAGTGTTTGAACTTGGAAGCTTTGATATCACCCTGTAACCACCCTTCCTACATTTACCTACTTTTACAAGCTGTCCTGGGTAAAAATGAGAGTTGACTATTATGATGATAAGACTCGATGTCTAAGTTCCAATTATGGAAGTGGGGCCTGCAAATCGACAAAAAACGGAAAACCCTCAGAGACTACAAATCACTCAAGAGCCTACCAACCACCCAAGGTGATCAATCCATGAGTTGGAACTCACTTTCACTAGGTTTACATCCTAACTGCACCCTTGACACCCTATGCATGTGGTTATGAGGCTCCAACCACACCCATAAGCCTAGTTGCATGCAATTTTGACCCAAATTCCTCAGTTCAACACATGTAGTCATGACAGTTGTGCCACTTTTTCAAGAAATCCTCCATACCATTGCTTAGAATTGTCTGTAACTTTCCCTAATCATGATTAGGATGAAAACAATACCAAACATTCCAACTTGAACAGGATCTTGATGAGGACATGCTTAATACATAACATACATTTCACCAAGCATATGGTAAAAATGCAAGCTACAAGTCGTTAATGCATATATGATCATAAACTTATGAATTTCATCTGAGAAACACCAAGAAGGCTATAATCTTTCTCTAACTAGTTGCAACAATGCTCATTATTCCATGCATTCATCAACCATCTAATAACATAACAAATCATGAATAAGAGCCTTAACTAAAGCACATCATATAACTAGGTATATAGCCAGAATAAATAACATAACAAATTAGTGATAATACCAACATGATAATTAGTCCAAGTGATCATAGATCACAATAGAAAAATAGCTCATATTAGCATATGAAAATTCCAACCAATTTATTTACTTCTACGTACCACCCAACCATATATTAGGTTGAACAAAATATCTCTTTTATCCAATCACCCCTGTGACATATTCCAAACATGAATGTGGGATCATATGGGTAAACCAAAACAAAACCAACTAGGGATTCCAGAGGAGAAACCACCTCAACCCTCAAGCACAGTGATCTCACCTATACAATCCAAAAATCACTAACATTAACCAAATCATTCTCTACCAAAGTTGTCTAGGGCTCCAGGAACTAGTAACTTAACCTACAACCTCCAAGGAACCTATGTTGTTACAAGGCTCCAAAGCATTTTTCCAAACCCCGAGGCTCCATGCACTAGTAACTCAACCCACAGACTCTATGTAAACTTAAGATATTATAGTGATCTAGAGAATTTGTTCCAGCCCACATCCATAAGGAACCTGAGAACCAATCAGAAAAATCCAAGAATGGTGAACCCATTGCACCATGTCTATCCAAGAAACGGAAAGGCAAGGTTGAAACCGCTATTAATCTAGGAAAATATCCATGTCAATGATAACACATAACCAAGGAACCACATGCATATACCATGCATCCAAAAATAAACAAGTAAATCACACATGCAACATGTTACCTATAAAGTATCTCTGTTGAAGTTTTTGGTACAACTATCCCCTTGCACTCGCTTGATTTCCTTTTCTTTCTTTCTCCAATCCAAGTGAAGGCTAGAGTGCTCAAATAATGCTCCAAATTTCTATAAGTGTGAAATAGTATAAGAGTCAAACGCTAAACTGATAAGAGCCATAGTGACCAAAAGCTAAGAAAATGGTTGTGAGTTGTTTCTCTAGTGCAATTTTTTACTGATGTCTCATTTTTCTTCCTTTTCCTCTAATTTCCTTTGCATGAAAATTTGTGTCTATTCACCTTCCTTTTCTCCTATTTTCCTTTATTTCCATAATTAAAATGCCAATTATTTCCTCTTTTCCTTTTCTAATTTCCATATCCATTAATTAATCACAAATTTTATCCATTAAAGTGTTTTCCCAACATTCATCATGGAATATGTGTCCCAAGACCTTGGTCTTATTTTATTTACATGGAAAATCAAGCAAGGGATGTTACAAAATTTATGGTGGGAGCATATCAAAGAAGTGAAAAAATTGGATGAAAAGAAGATTTCAAGGAGGAAATTTAAAATTATTTCCAAAGGAAGTACTTATCGGAACATTACTATGAGAGAAAAATGTAGGATTTTTTCAAACTCAAATTCGGGAACATGAGAGTGGAGGAATATGGCCATAAATTCACTGAGTTTTTAAGGTATGTATTGTATTAGATATCAAAATTTGAATATACAGAGATATGTGTGTATTACCACCATTCTATGTGGAAATAATTAAATTTGACGAACTGAAGATTTTGGATGAAGCTACGAGGAAAGTTGAGTACCTTTATGAGCACGGTAAAAGGAAGATATTTACATAGGAATTGGGATGAAAATAAAATAGGAAAGATGGAGAAAAGGAATAAGGGTTTCAAACCCTCATCTTTTAAAAATTATTTGTAGGAGAAACAACAAAAACAACCAATTCATAGTGAACCAAAGGGGAGTAATTTATTGAAAAACAAACCAAGCTTTCAACCCATCAAGTGTTAGAGTTATGATCGAGTGCATGGGTATAACAATTTCCCATACAAATAAGGAAAAATGAGGACTATAAGCCACATCCAAGAAGTTGATATAGTGGAGGATGTAGGAAGAAGCATGCCCATAATTTATGTAACATTAGATATTAGCCACACCTGGTCGAAGTGGAGGGTAAGTTAAATAATCAACCCATTTCTATTTTAATTGATTCTAGAGCTAGTCATAGTTATCCTAATCCAAAGTTGGACAAAATTTTTAACTTAAAGAAAAATAAGCATGTCAAGGGATTAGTTACTTTAGTTAGGTATAAGAGCTAAAAGAAGAATAATTGAACTAGTAAAGAAATGCCCCATCAAAATGAATGGACTATATACAAATAAAAATTTAAAAATAATACCATTGGGATAATATGATTTCCTAATTGGCATGGATTGATTATAAAATCATCATGTAATATTGAACTATTAAAATAAAACTTTTACTTGCCTTGATGATGAAAGGAAGAAAAGGAAGGTGCGAGGAATACAAAGGTCAACTTATATTAGGGAATTATCAACTATGCAACTGAAGAATAATTTCATAAAAGGGTGCCAAATTTATGCATCCCACATAGAGGTGATGGTTGAGGATCAAGCACCAAGTCTAGAGGATCACCTAGTACTTAAGGAATTTGAAAATGTGTTCACTGAAATTTTATGGTTACCACCTAAAAGAGACATTGAATTCTCTACATACTTGGTACTTGCAATTTCACTAATATCCAAAGCACCATACATGATGAGAACATAATAAATGAAAGAAGTACAAATGAAACTAGAGGAGATGTTAAGGAAAGGGTACATATACCTGAGTGTTTCATTGTGGGGTGCCCAAAACTTATTTTTTTTAAAGAAGATGGTACACTAATAATGTGCATTGAATTCCATCAGCTGAAAAAGGTCACAATGAAGAATAAGTACCCATTTCCTAGAATATATTATTTGTTTGATCAACTGAGGGGAGCTAAGGTATTTATTAAAATTGATCTAAAGTCAAGGTATCATCAGGTAAGGATTAATGACGAGGACATCAATAAGACAACATTTCAAGCTTAATATGGGAATTATGAGTTCATAGTGGTGTCATTTGGATTATCTAATGTGCCAAGTGTTATCATGTGCCTCATGAATGGTATCTTATAGAATTATTTAAATAGGTTTGTTATTGTTTTTTTGGATGATATCCTCGTATATTCCAAATATAAGGAAGAGCATAAAAAATATTTAAGAATGGTGTTATAGGTATTTAAATAACATAAATTATATTCCAAGATAAATAAGTCTTCATTTTACCAGAGAACAATTCGTTATTTGGGTCATATTATTTTAGAATAAGGGATGAAAGTAGACCTAGAAAATATTAAAGAAATAAAATAGTGGCCAACACCCAAAAATGTGATATAGGTAAGATATTTCATGGGTTTAGTAGGATATTACAAAAGACTTATTGAAGGGTTCTCTAGGATGCCCATCCCAATACCTCCTTGCAAAGGAGTGGTGCAAAATTTGATGTGTCTCATAAATGTGAAGATTCCTTTAGACATTTAAAGAGGTTGCTAACAATTTCACCTATATTGAAGATAATTGACTTAGATGCATGTTTTCTTGTGTGCATAGATGCATGTAAAGAAAGACTTAGAGGAGTTCTCATGTAGAATGGGTGTGTGATATGTTATGAATCTTGGAAGCTCAAGGAAAATTAAAATAATTATGCCACTTAGGATTTGGAGCTAGCAGCCATCATACATGCCTTGAATATGTTGAGGAATTACCTCATGGAAAATAGGTTTGAGTAAGAACTAACCTCATTATATTAAAGTATTTGTTTGAAAAAACACATTTAAATTCCAAAAATATTATATGGCTAGAAGAATAAGCACATAATGGGTAAGGAGAATAAAGTGGGTGATGCACTCAGTAGAAGGGTTTATGAAATGCATTCTAAAGCCATAAGCACATGTAAATTTGATTTTAAAATAATGATTTTGTAGGATGGAAATTTATATTAGAAATACATAAAAAAAAAAGTAGCCTACAACAATATATAGTGCATCTCAAGCATAAGGATTATGAAGTAAAAAAATGGAATCCTATTGTATTACTATAGGATTTATGTGTCAATTTCTCAAGGGTTGGAAAATTTAGTGTTGAGCGAAATGCATAGAGTGCTTTATGTTGGGCACCCTAGGTGTGAAACAACAATCTCAACAATAAACAAATAGTACTTTTGGCCATGCATGAAGAAAGAAGTGGTTGATTATATAGCTAGGTTCTTGGAATTCCAAAATGTTAAAATTGAGCATAGGAACCTAGTGGGGTTGCTACAACCAATACCCATTTGTAACTGGGAATGGAAAATTGTTTCCACTAATTTCATTAAAAATATACTTAGAATAGTGAAGAAACATTATTTCATCATGGTGATGGTGGATAAACTCACCAAGGTTTCACCCATCATTCCAATGAAGTCAACGCACAAGCCAACCAATGTTATTGAGATTTACATGAGGGAAATTTCTAGGCTACATGGTGTGCCTAGGGAAATTATTTCAGGCAGAGAAACAAGTTTATATTTTATGTTTGGAAAAAATTATTTAAGGGATTTGGAACTAATTTAAATTTTAGTACAACCTATCATCCATAATTATATGGTTAAGTAGAAAGAGTTAATCAAGTTATTGAAGACATGTGGAGGATGTATGTGATGGAAAAATCATCGAAATGGGAGAATATTTTCACTTGCTTAATTTTTCTTACAATTATGGTTACTAATAATATTTGAATATGATCACGTTTGAATCTTTGTAAGGTTGAAAATGCACCACATCAATGAGTTGGGATTGTCTAGTGGACAAGGCCATGGTTGGTCTAGATTTTCTTTTGGAAATGGAAGAGTAAGTAACAAAATTTAAATGGAATTTGAAGGCTACCCATGATAGATAGAAAATTTATATAGATAAGAAGAGGTCGAACACGAAATTTAAAATTGGAAACCATGTATTCTTAAGAGTGAAAGAAAGGAAATTTGTTTATAGGTTGGGTGGTTGTGTGAAGTTGGTAGCTAAATACTATGGACCATTTGAATCTCTTGGAGATGATTTATTGGATAGCATATAAGATTACATTGCCATCATCCAGCATATTCATAATGTTTTCAATGTTTCATTTCTTAAAAAAGTATGTTCCCGATGCTAACCATGTGATTGATTAAAACATGATTTAGGTGGTGTTACATGTCATTTTTTCACATTAGGCAAATTACTATCGATTTGGCTCTTTAGCTATCCATAAATGTGTTCTAAGGCATCCCTCTCCAAATCTAGAACCCAAAATATCCCAAAGAGAAAGAAATTCCCATGTCCCAAGGCTTAAAAAATCTATTTTTGGCTTCCGGCATAGTTCCCTAGTCCATTTCTGCACATATGTGGAAGAGTCCATTAAAAAATGGGTAGAACTATGTTTCGTCTGAGACTTTGGCCCGCGAACATGACTTAATGCAATTAAAAATAAAAATTAAAGTCCAGAAGTGTTGTTAGTCAAATATTTCCCAACTAACAATATTCAAATGGATTCCTATTCATCCATGACCCCTCTCATCATGGAGTTAATTCCCTCTCTTTGTTGAACCCCTATCCCACAATTTGTGGATCTCATCCCTTGGGAAATGGATCCCAAAATTTTCTCTCTTGGCCTATAAAGTTAACAAAGGCCCAGGGATTGGAGAGGACTATTGAAGGTAGGATTCTGCTGCAGAAATAAGGCCAAGAGGCTATTCATCCAAGGAGAGGGTTGACTATTGTGAGAAGAGGCTTGTAACATCAAGGCTTTGAGGTTCTAAGTTTGTTCTCCATTTTATTAACATAAAAGAAATTGTTCTTTCCTAATTATGTCTTCTTTGATATCATTTGTGGGTTTCCTTGATCACTCACATATGTTATGATTTCTTATTGATTCAATTTATGATATATATTGAGTTAATTATTTCATTTATATTTCATTCTATATACTATATGTTTAGATCCTTTGTGAGTTTCTATCTATGCAAATATCCTTCAAGACATCATAGAGAAGTTGTGGAAAGTGCTGGAATGGTCTCTAAAGAATCAAGGATAAGCTAACAGCCGAAGGCACTGAAAGGGACTTCATAAGGAATTTCGATTAAACGGTAAGTGACCTCCCTCATATTGTTTGTTTCAGTCAATCGTAAGCTAGGGAAAAGTAGAAATTCTTTCTTGTTTGTTACTAGATTTCTTTTAGGTCTAGGGAGGCATCACTTGTCTGCAAGATGGATTAGTCCACCTAAAAAATTGGTGACTCCACTAGGGAACATCTCACTCACAATAATTCTCTTTGTTTTGACATTTTATCCCTCTGTCATAGCCCTCTCTGGGTGTTTGGAAATACTAAAGATTTAGATTTTAGGATTTATTTGACTTGCTTTTATTTTTTCTAAAAAATTCTCATTGTGCACATTTTATCTTTAGGCACAGAGCGTACTTCTACACACTTAGCCCTTTGCAATAGTGTGTATACACACTTGTGTGAACTATTGTCTTCACACATACCTGGAATGTTTGAAATTTTTTAGTTTTCTCTTCACTAAGTCGATAAATTTTTGTTTTTCCTATTTAATTACACTTGTTTACACCTTCAAAGAGTGATCACTTTTGGTCTTTGGAATTTTCACCCAATTTCCTTTACTTACACCCAATTGGTTCCTTAGTTATATTGGTGAAGGAAAATAGTTTTTTTGTTCTTTAAATAATTTGGAATCATGTTGTGTTTCTTTTGAGGAATTATCTTGCATTGATTACATTTGCATAGTTTTCAAGAAAATTGTGCATAGACTACATTGCATGGTTTGGCACTTAGGGCTTTGAATTGCATTGGAAAATTAGATGTGGTGCATTTTGGAGTTAATATTTTAAAGAAGAACCTCTCTTCTTCATTTAGCTAGAATTCATTGAAATGAAAATATCACAATATCATGTTCAATTGCATGAAATTTTTGATTCAGGTCATAACACCATCAGTTTCACATCCATTTACCCATTGAGTAAATAACAACTTTTAAAAACAATACTAATAAAATTAATTTAGATTTTTTATTATTTTAAGGCTCTTTAAACCTACATTAGATCATGTTGTAGGGCTTTGGAATAGGGAAGTGAGTTAACTTTCCAAAGATACAAATAAACATTAGAATCTTGTGATAGCTATTAGGGTCCTATGATTAATAGGATCAAATGATGATTGAGTGTTTTCTTTCAATATTTCCAATTGTAAATAATATTGTATATTGCAAATGATTTCCAAAAAACAAGATATATAAATAAAAATAAAAAATGAAAAGAGAGTATATATATAAAAAATGGAAAAGAAAGAGAAAAAAATAAATGATAAAAGAACCCCACAGAAAAGGAAAAAATGTGAAAGTGATGCCTGTTGAAGTGCCACTGACAGTACAATAATTTTTGAAGAATAAATTCATGAAATGGTGTGCATCTTGTTCAACATGCCACAATAATTTTTCTTGTTTGAAACATATTGCTTAATCATGTTCAAGAAAAATTCAATTTTATGTCAATTATGTTAGACTGAATAATTTAGCCAAACAGTGTAATCTTGACTAATATTAGGTTAGGTAAGTTAGATGAAGAAATTAATCAAACAGTGCAATCTGGATTAATGCAATTGTTGGGTTAGTTTATATTGTTTGAATATGTGTTTTTAGTCCTTTAAATTGCAAAATATTTAAGGGTTTGCACTCCTAAATGCATGCTATTTGGCTTTAGTTAGGTTAGCTTAGGGGGAAATTTGAATTTATCATAAAAGTGCCATATGTTGTATTATTTGTCCAAAGTTTGAACATTATTGTAAAATTATACACACAATGAGATGTTTTGTCTTTAAGGCCTAAAGGTGCACATCTCCTTGCTCCCGATTGCATCACCTGTTTGATCAAATGGATCCCAAGCCCTTTTGGCCACCACTCCATGTCTCCCTTTATCGGTGGGGGGGGGGGGAAGGTCCAAAAAACTAGTTTTTTCCACTGGCCCTACGACTACGTGTCCCTCTCACACCATTTAGCACCCCCCTCACTTACCACTTACCACTCATACCCCCCTCTGAAAACCGCTCAGATCTTACTCCCTCTCCCGCCAATGGTCCCGCAACTTTTTTCACCTATTTCTTGGCACCACATGACCTAACCGTTACACCCTCTTGTTGCATTTTTCCCATTGCAGAGTAAATGCTCCCCCAAATAGTTGTTTCAGCTAACGGTCCCACTCCATTGCAAACTTATAAATCCCTCCACTCACCTTCAATCACTTTCTTTCTTCTTTTTCACATTCTCTTACCCGTCTTAATTTTATCTTCTTTTTCCCTCATCCATAATCCATTACTGATAGAGTAATATCCTACAAGTTGTTTTCCTACACAACTAGCACTATCACCCTTTGCAATTTCACCCTGTTATCATAATGCCCCAAAAAACCCAAACTGATGCCACTGTGGTAAACCCGATGCTTTCTCCCTCTATGGATTTATACCACATTCCCTTAGCTGACAGAGACTATAAATTTTTTAAAAAACATTGTGAATTCAACCTCTTTGAATTACACTGTTGGTTTTGGGACACCTATCTAGACCAATTTGATGAGATTATGCTTTGGCAGTCCAGATTACCCCTGTTCATCTTTCCCCAATCCTATTATTTCCTTGAATTTTTCCTGAAGTTCCAAGCATCTTACCTCTCAAGTAAAAAAGCCACCATATCCCCTAATGGTGAAATCCCTTTCACCATTACCCCTGAGAGTATAAACCATAAGCCACAGATCCCATATAATGAATCCCTTACTCCCTTCTCAATTGATGCTCTCAATGAAATTTACCAATATCCTAGTTATCCCAAGAGAGATGGGATTTTGGAACTCTTCCTGCCATAAGATTCTCAATTGCCAACACCCTTATCCATCTTCCATTTTCTCCTAAAGAACCAAATAGATCATCTATGTCTTGTCTTGCCTACTTGGATATTTCTCGTATGAATGGGTATATGAGCCTATTTAGGCTTTCTGTCCATCCTTTCCATAAAAGAAGTACATTTAGTCATTTTTTAATATGGCTACTTTCTTGCAGATATCATACATGAACAATTCCTTCAGTTTCTAACTGAAGGAATGTTCAGATACTCTTCTATTCTCATGTATATGTTTCTTTCCTTACAGACATACATGTTTCCTTTTGTAGTCTAGAAACTCAGTCAACAGGGTGAACCTCAGTCTATATCTTTTTCGACTTCAATTATCAGAAATAATTCACATGAGTATAGGTTTAAAGACTTCATTGACCAATTCATATATCAGGCAACTTGTTTCTTGAGCAACCAAAAAATTCCTAGGATCAGTGAAGACATTCAAAAGGTTTTGCACCTCAGTGAGTAGGTGAAAACAGGTGATTGGTATTTATACCAAAATTGTATAGAGATTAGGGTTTATGGCACAAATTTTCCATCGTATAAACTACCAAAATACCTTCCCATGAAGATATTTTCCTTAGAATACATTAGGAAAATAATCCAATCAGATAACATTCACTTTGTGGTAGCCAAGAAGAAGTCACAGTTCAGAATCAAAACACAGACATGGCCATTTATCTGTAATAGTAGAGTAGCAGGAGAGGAAGCATGACTCCTTCTAAAACAAATGAATTTTCCCCTCAGCTTCACATGGTATTATGATCCCTTTGGGGTAATTTCTAAGCTAAGGGTGGAGCAGAATACAACCTTTTATGTACATACCCAAAGACTAGAAATTGAGAAATATATGAATCAACAGGATTGGGTAGAGAACACATTGGAGGAGATCGAGGAGAAGGTGTTTTCCATAACCTCTTTATAGACTCCTAACTGTAGAGAGAAAACCGAGAAAAGGTAAAGAGAAGATGATTCTTCTTTGGTAATAGAAGTCTCAGCAAAGGAATTCAAGATTTAAACAAAGAAAATGAAGACAAGCTCCAAGGTAGATTTCATACTAGGGGAGGAAAAACAGGGTACTATTGTACTCTCCAACCTTCATAATTTACAATTTGGTAGTAATACCACTGATTCTCCATCATCGTCAACCACTAAAGAGAATCCATCCACAACACCTCATACAACAGGGACACTTATAGAATAGAGGTAGCTAGACATATTTCAAAGGTATAAAGAAATCAAATAGAGGAATGAAGCCCTCCATGACAACATTTATACTCAATTCAGGAAACAGTCTTCCTCAATTCAAGACAGGCTCATTTCAACCTATGATACAGAGAAATGGATAATTCACATGGAAATATTGTAGGCCCAAGTACCTCAACCTAAATCAACAATTGATTTCAAGAAGACCACATTTGATTTTTAGGCAAAATATTTCCATCCTTTGGATTAGACGGATATCCACAGGAAAACAAGAGAGATGGCAATTTCAACTTCCACACAAATTTCCATTACTGCTTCCAAGCTACAGTTATCTCTGAACAATGTTTAATCATAGCTCAAACTAGAGAAAATTTCCTCTTTGGCCAAAGATAATAGAATCAAATATTTAGAGGAGATGGTGATAAAAGTAGGTTTTGATCCAAGTAATTCAAAGGCCATGGAAGAGATTATTAAGAAGAACAATGTTGATATAACATCCCTGAGAAAGCAATTAAAACTACCAGCTACTGAAGATCCTCAAGCGAAGGAGTTAGGAGAAACAGAAATACAAAAAGAGGAAATGTTGAAGTTACTAGTGGAACAGAGTGCACAAATTAAAGAGATGGATATGGAGATGGATAAACTAATCAAAGAAAAGGAGAAGATTTATCAGCTCTCTATGGTTCCTCTTGATGTGGTGCCCATTGCATTAATACTTCAAACATGTATTCCTACATCAAATACAACTACAAGAGAATCCACCTCTATAGCACCCCCTACTTCACCTACAGATGATTCAATGAAATTGTCCCAATCAATAGAAAATATGTCGAAACAAGGAGAAGAAATAAAAAAGCTGTGAAAATATGTAAAGTTACTACATGAACAAAACACTAGATATGATAATTCTCTCATAACAGAGCTACAAAAATTCCAGAGGCTTACCCAGAGAGTGAAACAAAATGAAAAGGAAATTTCCATGGGTAATACACTAGCCCAGGTCAAGGAGAACATTTGGAAAAGGGTAGATGAAGCCATGATAGAAATATGTCCATCTATACAGATAATATTTGAGCAAAAATAATTAATTGAGAAATCTAATGAAGCTATTGAAGAAATCAGAGAGGAGTTGGGTGATAAACCCTGTGAAGTTACAGAACTCATGAAGTTCCTTAATTCCAAAAACAAGTAGGAGCTGGAAGAACAAGAGATTGAGGACATGACTGAGATCATACTATAGGTAAAAAAGGTGATGACCAAAATGAATTTAATCAAACAACTGGAAGAAAAATGTCAAGTTCTGGACATTGGTGTAAAGGTTCTTCACCAAATTGGAAGTCCTCTACAAAATGGGACTTCCCAGTTTACTAGTGATAAACAATAAGTTCAACACATGGTTACATTATAGTCATAAATTGATAACCATTGCTAAATATGGCACTAAGTTTGTAGGAGTGAAAGGAAGCATAAAAGGGAAAGCAGTTTTAGAAGCATTGACATATGATTTAGACATCCAATATGAAATCAAGCACATCTTTATTTCCAATCCAACTTTTGAAAAGTATACTAAAGTTGATGAGGTCTATAGTAATTTACTCCATATGTATATCCCTAGTGAAGAAAAATGGGATAAATTGTGCAGGTTGTTGGAGTAAGAAGATGATTTACTTGTATAGCTCGGCATCAACAACACAACAAGATTCAAAGGGCCAGATATTTAGCAGATCCACAAAATGAGTGCCAACATTTCAAACAGTTTCAATTTTCCTAAATTATTGTAATGGTTAGATAGATTCTATTTAGGAATTTTTAAAATACATCCTGGTCAGTTATGACAGGATATTTTGTAAATAAACTTATAAATAATTCTCTTTTTGAAGTATGAAGGGTTGATTTTTTTGTTCTAGAAATCTATTATACTATTTTCATTTGATGGGTTGACCAATAATAAAAAGGACAGTATTCACAAGATTGATGTGTTGGGATATTTCGTGAAGTCCTTCTCTCATCGTCTATGTGTTTATTTCTTTGTTTCCATACTTATTTGTTCTTAAATATGAACCATTTTACAAAAATTTGATGAACAAAATTTGTTGAAAGATACACTATGATTCTGGGTTTGGATAATATGAATGTTTTCTTCTGATATCAAGTTAAATAACTCTTAACTTCTCTTTAGCTTCAATTGAAACTATATATTTTCTTCTATTACATTTCATTTAAATCTAAAAGATCCAGTTAGATCAGCTACCTTTCCCTATGAAACTCTTTTGAAAATCTGAGACAGATCCACATTAAGTTTGTAGACTACATATCCCAATGGAAGTTTCAGGCATTTAATCAACAAAATAAATTTTAAAATCAAAATCCAAACTCTCATAACTAGCCAAATATCTAAATACAACAAAGTTAAATCCTATAGAGAGATCCCTCTCTAAGTTTAGGAAGGCTAGATCCTAAGCTCCAAAGTGGTTTTGTGGTTACCTTTTTGTTTTCTTTCACAATCTCTGAAATTACAGAGTGCTAACAATAGGGAGTATAAACCATATGCCGTAGATCCACACAATGAATCCCTTACTCCCTTCTTAATTGATGCTCTCAAAGAGATTTACCAAAAGCCCACTTTTCCCCAGACAGCCAAATTTTTGAAGTCTTCTTGTCAGAAGATTCTCAATTGCCCAAGAAAAAACCCCTTATCCCTATTATATTTCCCCCCAAAGAACCAGACAAATCATCTCTGTCTTGTCTTGCTTACTTGGATATTTCTCAGATGAATGGGTAGATGAGCCTATTTTAGGTTTTCTGTCCATCCTTTCCACAGAAGAAGTAGATTCAATCATTTTTTACTATGGTCACTTTATTGCAGATATCATACATAAACAATTCCTTTAGTTTCTAACTGAAGGAATGTTCAGATACTATTATATTCTCATCTATATGTTTCGCTTCTCCCAGAAAGGCAAGTTTCCTTTTGCAGTCCAGAAACTTAGTAAGAAGGGTGAGACTCAGTCTATAAGTTTTTGGACTTCAATTATAAAAAAACATTCACATGAGTACAGGTTTAAATACTTCATTAACCAATTCATATATCCAACAACTTTTTTATTGAGCAGCCAACAAATTCCTAAGATAAGTGAAGACATCCAAAGGCTGTTGCATCTCAGTGAGCAAGTTTAAATAGGTGATTGGTATTTATACCAAATTTATAAAGATATCAAGTTTTATGGCTCCATGTTTCCACCCTATAAACTACCAAAATACCTTCCTATGAGGACATCTTCCTTAGAATACATTAGGCAAATAATCCAATAAGATAACATTAAATTTGTGGTAGTCAAGAAGAAGTGACAATTCAGAATCAAAACACAAATATGACCATTTATCTATAATAGTAGAGTAGCAGGAGGGGAAGCAGACCTCCTTCTAAAACAAAATGAATTTTTCCCTCAGCTTCACATGGTCCTATGACCCCTTTGGGGTAATTTCTAAGCTAAGGGTGGAGCAGAAGACAACCCCTTATGTACATACCCAAAGACTAGAAATTGACGAATATATGAATCAACAATAATGGGGAGAGAACATATTACAGGAGACCGAGGAGCATGTGTTGTCCAGAACCGCTTTTGAGACTCCTACCCCTGAGAGAAAACTGAGAAAAGGTAAAGAGAAGGTGATTATTCTCCGGTAGTAGAAGTACCAGTAAAGTAATTCAAGATTTACACGAAGAAAACAAAGACAAGCTGCAAGGTAGATTTCACACCAGGGGAGGAAACACAAGGTATTATTTTACACTTTGGCCTTCATACTTTACTATTTGGTAGTAGTACCACTGAATCTCCATCATCATAACCCACTAAAGAGACCCCAACCACAACACCTTATACAACAGGGTCATTTACATAACATTAGTAGTTGGACATTTTTCAAGGGTATAAGGAAATCAAAAAGAGGAATGAAGCCCTCCATGACAACATTTACACTCAATTCAGGAAACAATCTTCCACAATTCAACCCGGGCTCATTTCAGCATATGATATAGAGAAAGGGAGAATTCACATGGTATTTTGTAGGCCCAAGCACCTCAATCTAAATCAGCAACTAATTTCAAGTAGACCACGTTTGAGTTTGAGGAAAAAGATGTCCATCCTTTGGATCAGATGGACATGCACAGGTAAACAAGAGAGATGGTGTATTCATCTTTCACACAAAATGCCATTATTGCTTCCAAGCTACAACTATCTTTGAACAATGTTCAATCACAACTCAAATAGGAGAAAATTTCCTCTCTGGGCAAAGATAATAGAATTGAATATTTAGAGGAGATGGTGATCAAAGTAGGTTTTTATCCAAGTAATGCAAAGCCTGTGGAAGAGATTATTAAGAAGAAGAATGTCGATAGAACATCCTCAAGAAAGAAATTAAAATTTCCAACTACTAAAGATCCTGAGGCAGAGTTAGGAGAAATGAAAATACAGAAAGAGGAAATGTTGAAGCTACTGGTGGAACAAAGTGCACAAATTAAAGAGATGGAGGTAGAGATGGATAAACTAATCAAAGAAGAGGAGTGTAATTCTTAGCTTTCTATGGTTCATCTTGGTGAAGTGCTTATTGCATCAATACTTCAAATAGACATTCCTACATTAGCTACAACTATAGGAGCATCCACCTCTATAGCACCCCCTACTTCAACTACAGACGATTCAATCAAACTGGCCCAATCAATGGAAAATATGTCGATACAAGGAGAAGAAATAAAAGTTGCGAGAAGATGTAAAGGTATTATAGGAAGAGAGCACCAGATATGAGAATTCTCTCCAAAAAGAGTCACAGAAATCCCATAGGCTTACCCAAGTAGTGCAATGGATAGAAAAATAAATGGCCATGGGTAGTACCCTAGCCCAGGTCAAGGGGAACATTTGGAAAATGATAGATGAAGCCTTGATAAAATTATGTCCATCTATACAAATCATATTAGAGCAGAAAGAATTAATTGAGAAATCTAATGAATCTATTCAAGGAATCAGAGAGTTGTTGGGTGATAAACCTAGTGAGGCTACAAAACTCATCAAGCTCCCCAATTCCAAAAACAAGAAGGACCTAGAAGAACTCGATATTGAGGACAAGAATGAGACCATACTAGAGGTAAAAAAGTGTTGTTCAAAAGGAATTTGATCACACATATGGAAGAAAAATGTCAAGTTCTAGACATTGGTGTGTAGAGGTTCTTTAGCAAATTGGAAGTCCTCTATAGAAAGGGACTTCCCAGTTTACTAGTGATAAATGATAAGCTTAGCACATGGTTATATTCTAGTCATAAATTGATGACCATTGCTAAAGATGGTACTAAGTTTGCAGGAGTCAAAGGCAACATAATAGGGAAAGCATTTTTAGAAGCATTGACATATAATTTAGACATCCAGTATGAAATCAAGCACTTCTTTATTTCCAAACCAACTTTTGCAAAGTATACTAAAGTGGACGAGGTCTATAGGAAGTTACTCAAGTTGTATATCACTAGCGAAGAACATTGGGATAAATTGTGCCAATTACTGGAGTAAGAATATGATTTAGTTGTACAACTCAACATCAACAACACAATAGGATTCAAAGGGCAAAATATTCAGTAGTTCCACAAAGCGAGTGCCAACATTTCAAACAGTTTTAATTTTCCTAAATTATTGTAATAGTTAGATAGATTCTGCTTAGGAATTCCTAAAATACATCTTGGTTACTTTTGATAGCATATTTTGTAAATAAACTTATAAATACTTCTCCATTTGAAGTATGAAGGATTGATTGTTACATTCCAGAAATCTATTGTGCTATTTCCATTTGATGAGCTAATCAGTAATAAAAAGGAAATTCTTCATAGGATTCATGTGCTAGGTTGTTTGGTTTAGTGATTCTCTCACTGTATATGTGTTTATTTCTTCGTTTCCATACTCATTTGTTCTTAAATATGAATTATTTTACAGAAAGTTGATGAACATAATTTTTTGAAAGATACACCCTAATTCTGGCTGTGGATAATTTAAATGTTTTCTTCTGATACCAAGTTAAAGAATTTTTAGCTTCTCTTTAGATTTAGTTGAACCTATATCTTTTCTTCTATTACATTTCATTTAAATATAAATGATCTAGTTAGTTCAACCACCTTTCCCTGTGAAAATCCTTTGAAAATATTAGACAGGTCCACGTTAAGTTTGTGGAATCCATAACCCAATGGAAGTTTCAAGCATTTAATCAACCAAATCAATTTTAAAATCAAACTCTAAACTCTAATAATTAGCCTAATATCTAAATACAAAAAAGTTAAATATGATAGAGAGATCCCTGTCTGAGTTGAGGAAGGCTAGATCCTAAGCTCCAAAGTGGTTTTGTGGTTACCTCTATGTTTTCTTTCACAACCTCAGAAATTACAGAGTACTAACAATAGGGAGTAAATACATTTACTGTAATTTGGCTTTGGGAAGCTCCCTTTATGAAGGAGTTAAGAATGAGATCATGTTGGACCTAGTGGAGTGATTGACCCAACTTCATTGATTATGACAGAGTGATTTACATGTATTAAAAATGGTGTCGAAAGGTACTTGGGAGTCACTTGGAAGTAAACCTCAGATTAACTATGTTGAGGAACTTTTAAGGGAATTCAGCTTTGTTACTCTGCCCTTCCATGTTTGTATGATCTATGACTATCCCCCCAAGTTTAATTATTAAAGTGGTAACCTTAGAGACCATAACCTTAGGGCTATTACCCAAGGTGATGACAGAGGGGAAGTCTCTATTGTGCCTGGAACAAATGTTGGCTAGACTTACTTGGACCTTTTTAGAGGGTATTCTTCCCTCTAGATGGAATAAGTGAAGTTACTTGCACCAAATCATGTTCATTAAGCAGGTTGTCAACATTACTAGTTCCACCCACTCTATCTTTAGTCACTTTTCACATAGATCTCTATGACATTGGATTTCATCGCTAGCTAGTGATTTCGCTGTGAAAAGTTTGTTTGCATGGTTTGACTCCTTAGGGTTTATTAGTGCATTTTATTTTCTTGTTTTTTTACTTTTTACAGAACTTAGTGTGGATTGTGATTTTGAATTGTTAATATTGGTAATAACTTTATCTAAGTTGAATATAATGGCAACAATTCTAGAAGTTACCAATCAAGGAATCCCCATTAACAGGAATCCTAGTACTTTTCTTGTCTTTGGAAATGTCAGTCCTCCTTATATGGATACGTTTTCACTTCCTAGATTCACGATAACTTCACTGGTGTGGTTCTTTTCAATCCATTTAATCCAAAATATCCAAACTATTCCACCTCAACTGATTTTTTCACCTCAATAGATTTCAACATCTCAACATCACCATCCTCATGTTGACCCTTTACCTTCTTCACCCAACATTTCCTCCTCTCTTTCTTCTTATTCGATTGGTAAAAGACTTGATACTAGTAACCAGGTGACTAAGAAGAAGAAGAAAGGGATGAAGAAGAAGAGGCAAGACAAGAAATATGTAAACCAGCCAACTATGGTTGTAGGTATTGGTAATGTTGAGGAAACTTCCAACATGCATCGCAAGACCAAATACCCTTGAAATATTTTGAAGGGTGACCACTTCCTTATCGACTATCCTGGTATTCCTAAGGTCTTGGAAGAATGGTCAGAAATTGTTTATCAACTTATTGTTGATCCAACAACCAATGATTGTGAGGTTCCTAGAAAAAGGCTAAAGTTAGGTTTCCTTGGCGATTACACAAAGGGATTCATCATAGTCACCTTTTCCCTCATATGGATGAAGCCTTAAAATTGTTGGAAAAATTTACAGTTCCACAACAACAACTTCCAACTGGTTACTGTAAACATTCTCCCAACCTACCATCAGTTGATGAAGTGATTGATCTAATTCCAAGTACAGTCAATCCTACTCTTCCGTTGGAGAGAAAAAAACATATCACACAGGATGATAAGCCATTGGTTGATCAATTGGTAAACTTGATTCCATCTGCGGTCTATCACACTCTCCCTTTAGAGAGTGAAATTAATAATGCTCGGGTTCTTCTTGTTACTTCAAATTATTCTACACATGGGGGCATTCCACATGTTTCCATTGACCGCCATCCAAGTAATGAGGCTATTTCCTTTTATTGGTGCAGACTTATATGACATCGTCTTCCTTCTTCCACCCCTTTCCAAATAATTGTGAAAGCACATGATAAGAATATACGGTTCACAAATGTAGATGAGGGTGCTTCTGTCAGTATTTTAGCCTCATCTGATTGGAAAGATTTGGGTTCCCTTCATCTTGTGCCTGTTACACATAATATGTTTTCTTTTAACAAAACCTTTAGGGATCCTTCCTAAGTTATGTATCACTATGGAATGAAAAATCGTCTGTATTGAGCTTATGGTAGTCCAATGTCCCTTGGATTTGAATTTTCTCCTTGGGTGAGACTATGTCTATGCCATGAAAGTTTTCATATCGACACTCTTTCACGCCACGTTTTTTCCTCACAACAGAAACATTATGACTATTAGCCAGCTTTCAGTCGTTTATCTTGACTTGACTACCAGCCATCTAACATCACTGAATGTTCCTTATATATAAGTGGTATCCACCCCACCATGGGTTAATTATGTGGAAACCACTCCCATGTTTTCAGTTACCAATGTAAGTAAGCCTCTCACTATTTTCTTGACTTCTTATGACTTAGATCTAGTAATTGACATATGGAACCTTATGGGGGAATTTGAAATGGATTTTCTTACCCCTTTTGATTCTCTTCACATGTCTTCTTTCCATAGAGTTATTATTCCTTCTGATGAAGACCTCTTGGAAGCCATGGTTGGGAAATATCCCTTGGCATGTGTTTCTTCCAAGTGGAAGCCATGATCCAAGTCATAGAGAGGATATTTATTTTACTATGTCAACCTCGTTAAAAAATGAAATAGGTTCTTATGAGCATAGTTATTTTCATTTCAAACTCACAGAAACATGAAACAACCCCTGAGGAAAGTTATTTTACTATGTCAAACTCATTAAAAAATGAAACAAATACCCATGAGGATAGTTCTTTTATTGTGCCAACCTCATTAAAAAAGAAATAAGTGCCTGATAGGATGCTTGTTTTATTGTTTCAACCTCGTTAGAAAATGAAAAAATTGACTATGAGGATAGTTCTTTTACTGTTTAAACCTCATTAAAAAATGAAACAGGGCCCTTTGAGGATAGTTCTTTTACTATGTGAACCTCATTAGAAAATGAAACAACTCCCTATGAGGACAGTTCTTTTACTGTGTCAACCTTGTTAAAAAATGAAACAGGCCTGATGAGCATTGTTCATTTTCTTGTGCCAAGCTTGTTAAAAAATGAAGCAAGGTTCCATGAGCATAGTTCTTTTCTTGTGTCAAGCTCGTTAAAAAATGAAACAAATCCTCCCACAATTGAGTCGAGTCTTTGACTAGATCTTGTAAATGTTAAGTTGAGGCTTTAACCTGATCTCATAAATGAACCTTCATTCCATCCACTTATTAACTACCAGTAGTCTACTTAGGTGAATGAAATGAAGCTTGGGGGCCATGTGCCTAGAATTAAGTCATTATGTTGGGGGAATGAAAACTTATCTCAAGCTCATTTTTCTTTTGTTTCAAGCTTGTGTAAAATTGAAACCACTCTCAAGCATAATTTTTCTTCGTTTCAAGCTTGTGTAAAAATGAAACCACTCTCAAGCATAGTTTTTCTCTTTTTCAAGCTTATATTAAAAATGATACCTATCTGGGGTCCATTTTGGTTACTATTTTCAAGACTCGTGAAAATATTGAACGTATTTTGCTACCTTTTCATGCTCATAAAATGCACATGAAAATGTCGAGTTCTTTCCATATTTTCCTACTCGTTAATTAAATTGAAAGTCGATGATATGAGTACACTTTTATCACTTTTTCAGACTCATTAAAGCTTACGAAAAAGCAAAACCCTAGATTTGTCTTTAAGCTCCTTTCTGACTCTCGAAACATGAAAAGATTGTCGAGTATGCTTGTTTATTTTGAACTCATTAAAGTAAATGAAAAATGTTTACTTGATATAAGTTTACCCCTTTTACGGATCATTTAGACTATTTACAAAAATTGTGTACTTTGACTAATCATTGTCAAAATATTTCTCTCTTGCATTATTTTACCCTTTTCTCAGCTTGAGAGACCAAATTTATGAAAAATGACAATGTGGATTTTACTTATGTTTTCTCCCGACTCCATAAAAATGAAAAACACTGAGCTTTACTTTCTCTAGGCTCATTAAAATTTTACATTGAAACAAATGAATGATTTTTCTTTTTGTGTCTTTTAAAAACTCTTAAACATGAAAATGACATTGAGTTACCCCTTCATTGGACTTGTAAAACTTAAACACTGTAGTACTCATCAATCATAACGAGAATGAATCACTCCTTCCTAGGGTTTGTTAAAAATTATTCAAAGGACTCATCCAAAGGATGAGCTTACAAGACAAGCATATGTTATCCTTCTTAATCTTGCCAAAAATAAAGAGTTACTTTCCCATAATGGTGGGGGGGGATTTGGAAAGAACCTTTGTTTTTGCATTGGAAAAGTATGCCATTATTGAACATGACACTCCACCACTTTTGTGTCTAGGTTGGGAAGTCCATTTGCCTCTCTGTTGACCATACCTCATTGAAAGTCTTTAATTAGTTTGGCTATTATTTTTTTATTCAAATGATGTTATGTCATAATGTTGTGTTGTTGATATGTTCAAGAGAAGTCCAAACTCAGTCAAATTACTTGGAAATTCATACTCTTCAATTGCATCGACCATCCCTGATTCAATCCTAGACTACTCCAAACTATTGTTCTAAAAAACTTGACATGAGTTTCATGTCACAGTCCCTCTTGTGATGGGTCACTTCCTATCAACTTCATCTCACTATCTAAGGAGTTGACCTAGAAATCTTTAGTACCTTGTAACCTACATGACGTAATGGCAGGTTTCTCACCTTTGATGATAGGTTTTCATCATTGACCTTCTATCAAATGATTCTATGAGTGTTCGACATCAATACATTTATTTTAACTTCATAGATTGTACTGGAAGTACATTGAGAGACAGTGTCATTATTAGTGGTTTCTCTTGCACTTGTTAATGGTTCACATCACTGACCAGTAATCAAGTGGTTTCTACCATGTTCGACTACCAGAAATTCACTCACATAGTTATATTCGTACTATGGATTGAGAGATGGAGATCAATAACCTAGATGTAGTTTCATCCATCCAAGTTTCATGGAGTTATTAAATATTGATGATTGTAAACATAAATCGATTGATGGTTGCATCCATACTATATCGTCTATTGAAATGGATCTTTATATCTATTTCTGTATTTTTTCTTTGAGACATTTATGTTTTGAGTATGGGAATACCTACCTCAATGATGTATATATTGCATTGTAAAATTTGATTAATTTTTCTAGGTATCCAATTGTAGTCTCTAACCCAAACCTTAGCATGATAAAGCACTATAGTGATCAAATATCTTTTTTGACTTTGAAATTTAGGGGGAAATCTGTTAGACGCCATTTTTTCATGTTAGGAAAGTCACCATCAGTTTGGATGTTTCACCATTCATCAATGTGTTCTAAGGCATCCCGCTGCAAAGATACAACCTAAAATATCCCGAAGAGAAAGAAATTCCCGAATCTCAAGGCTTAAAAACCAATTTTTGGCTTCCTGCACAATTTCTAGTCCATTAGTGCATATGAAGAAGACTCCATTAGAAACTGCGCAGAAGTGCACTATGTTTGACACTATGGCATGTGCACATGATTTAATGCAAGTAAAAATAAAAACTAAAGTCTAGAAGCATTGTTAGATGAATCTTTCCCAACTAACAATACTGGAGCTCACCACTCTTTTTGGCACATTTTCCGGGGAAGCATCAGAGTATTGGTGATTGTTGATTTTCTTCTATTTTCTCCTACAACCTTCTGCTAAGTAGTTTATTTCATTTCCATTCTACAATTCCATTTTCACAAAAGTAGAGTAGACATTTCCTGCTTTCATAGATTAGCATTTCAATTCCGCAGTTTCAATTCTGCAAGCATATCCTAGCATTTCAATTCCGCAATTTCAATTCTGCAAGTGTAGATTAGTCCTTTCATGTTTTCATTTCCATTCCACATTTTCATTTAAGCAAGTTAGTTAGTTGCAGCTCAATCTATTTTAGTTTTGCAAGTACCAGCAGAAAAAAAAAAAAAAAAAAAAAAAAAAAAAAAAAAAAAAAAAAAAAAACAAAAGCAACCAAAATCCTTTCCATTTCATCCCTTGTAGGAACAAAGATAAACCCGGCAAATTCTTACCCAACACCCCCACCACATCACTAAGTTAACCTTCTCTCTTCTCTACTAACAATGAGCCAGAAGAACCTATAGGTGAACCTCCTGAGATGTACGAAGATCCTATAACAGAAGAAGAGTTAGAGAATGTTCCATCTTAAGCCATGGCTAAAAACCGAAACAGTAGAAGAGAAGATGAGAGAATAGAAGGTGCCTTTCCCATCTGAGACACCAATGGAGACATGAAAATGAAAAACATAAGTCCCTCAGCTTTACCTCGCTTCCATGGATTGACTACTGAAGACCCTGATACCTTCCTGTTTGAGTTTGTTGTCCTTTGTCGAACTTACGACTATGGTGAGGACGAGCAAAAGTTGAAACTCTTTCCCTCTAACCTCAAGGATGCAACATTACGCTGGTTCATGGGGTTACCTGGAAATAGTATCACCACTTGGGCTCAGATGCAGCAAGCTTTCAATACCAAATACCGAGACTATTGTAGGTCCAAGGAAACCAAGGGAGAAATCTTTCGGATGACCATGGGAAGCGATGAGTCTTTAGAAGATTACGAGGAAAGATTCCAACTTAGTTATAAATGGGCCAAGTGCACACATGACCCGGAATATCTGAAGCTGGTTCTACTCCGAGGAGTCCCTGAAGACCTTCTAGACACCCTTCATATGCTAGCTGGAGGGGACATCTACCAACTACAATATGAGGACATAAAGACTGTGTTTAGAAACCATTCTAGGGCGGCCCGAAAGAGGGGTAGGGGGAATCCTCTTTCAGCTAGTACCACCTTCTCCAAGCATGAGTTTGCTAACCAGATGGAAGACCTCAAAAGTGAGATGAGACAGACTATTGCCATGCAACTTGATACCTTCCGAATTCAGCAAAAGAAAGAGGAAGTTGAGAGGGCTTTGGCCATTTTTTGTCCTAGATGCACGAGGAAGCATCCTAAAAATGAGTTTCCATTGCACTCAATAGAGGTATGTTTCGTTTGTGAGGAAGACCACCCCACCAACCAATGCCCTACCTTGCCTAGATGAAGGGAACCCAAATCTTTCCAATCAGATGAGGCTAAAATACTGACAGAAGCACCCTCATCTACATTTGTGAACCGTATATTCTTATCATGTGCTTTCACAATTATTTGGAAAGGGGTGGAAGAAGGAAGACGATGTCATATAAGTCTGCACCAATAAAAGGAAATAGCCTCATTACTTGGATGGCGGTCAATGGAAACATGTGGAATGCCCCCATGTGTAGAATAATTTGAAGTAACAAGAAGAACCCGAGCATTATTAATTTCACTCTCTAAAGGGAGAGTGTGATAGACCGCAGATGGAATCAAGTTTACCAATTGATCAACCAATGGCTTATCATCCTGTGTGATATGTTGTTTTCTCTCCAACGGAAGAGTAGGATTGACTGTACTTGGAATTAGATCAATCACTTCATCAACTGATGGTAGGTTGGGAGAATGTTTACAGTAACCAGTTGGAAGTTGTTGTTGTGGAACTGTAAATTTTTCCAACAATTTTAAGGCTTCATCCATATGAGGGAAAAGGTGACTATGATGAATCCCTTTGTGTAATCGCCAAGGAAACCTAATTTTAGCCTTTTTCTAGGAACCTCACAATCATTGGTTGTTGGATCAACAATAAGTTGATAAACAATTTCTGACCATTCTTCCAAGACCTTAGGAATACCAGGATAGTCGATAAGGAAGTGGTCACCCTTCAAAATATTTCAAGGGTATTTGGTCTTGCGATGCATGTTGGAAGTTTCCTCAACATTACCAATACCTACAACCATAGTTGGCTGGTTTACATATTTCTTGTCTTGCCTCTTCTTCTTCATCCCTTTCTTCTTCTTCTTAGTCACCTGGTTACTAGTATCAAGTCTTTTACCAATCGAATAAGAAGAAAGAGAGGAGGAAATGTTGGGTGAAGAAGGTAAAGGGTCAACATGAGGATGGTGATGTTGAGATGTTGAAATCTATTGAGGTGAAAAAATCAGTTGAGGTGGAATAGTTTGGATATTTTGGATTAAATGGATTGAAAAGAACCACACCAGTGAAGTTATCGTGAATCTAGGAAGTGAAAACGTATCCATATAAGGAGGACTGACATTTCCAAAGACAAGAAAAGTACTAGGATTCCTGTTAATGGGGATTCCTTGATTGGTAACTTCTAGAATTGTTGCCATTATATTCAACTTAGATAAAGTTATTACCAATATTAACAATTCAAAATCACAATCCACACTAAGTTCTGTAAAAAGTAAAAAAACAAGAAAATAAAATGCACTAATAAACCCTAAGGAGTCAAACCATGCAAACAAACTTTTCATAGCGAAATCACTAGCTAGCGATGAAATCCAATGTCATAGAGATCTATGTGAAAAGTGACTAAAGATAGAGTAGGTGGAACTAGTAATGTTGACAACCTGCTTAATGAACATGATTTGGTGCAAGTAACTTCACTTATTCCATCTAGAGGGAAGAATACCCTCTAAAAAGGTCCAAGTAAGTCTAGCCAACATTTGTTCCAGGCACAATAGAGACTTCCCCTCCGTCATCACCTTGGGTAATAGCCCTAAGGTTATGGTCTCTAAGGTTACCACTTTAATAATTAAATTTGGGGGGATAGTCATAGATCATACAAACATGGAAGGGCAGAGTAACAAAGCTGAATTCCCTTAAAAGTTCCTCAACATAGTTAATCTGAGGTTTACTTCCAAGTGACTCCCAAGTACCTTTCGACACCATTTTTAATACATGTAAATCACTCTGTCATAATCAATGAAGTTGGGTCAATCACTCCACTAGGTCCAACATGATCTCATTCTTAACTCCTTCATAAAGGGAGCTTCCCAAAGCCAAATTACAGTAAACGTATTTACTCCCTATTGTTAGTACTCTGTAATTTCTGAGGTTGTGAAAGAAAACATAGAGGTAACCACAAAACCACTTTGGAGCTTAGGATCTAGCCTTCCTCAACTCAGACAGGGATCTCTCTATGTTGCTAATTGTATATGTGTTTTGAGGCCATAGGGCTCAAAATTGCAATTATGATAATACATGCATGTTAATAAAGTTATTTAATCGTTGTAGACCAATAAGAAATAAATATATTTGGGTGATAAGACTCTGTGGATGGGTAAAAAGAGACCCATGTGATTTAATAATCATAAATAAGTGCCTATGCATATAACCAAAGTCCATTAAGTGGCATCAGAAATGAAAAGTGGCAAAAAGAGGACATGCATATAAAAATGATCAAGATAACATAGTGAGGGGAATTATTCATATATATGTGTTTTGGAAGGAAGTAAGAAAAGTGCACAAAAATACATGGAATGAGAGCCTCTAAGGGTACCTAGAAGACCCATGAGGGAAATGGAACTCCTAGATGTTGAAAGACTGTAACATTCCTATCTATATGAATAAGGCACCCTGAAAGGTGGGTGATGAGCCCCAAATTGGGTAACTTATTGGGCTCCTTTTGCCTAATTGTCCTTGTTCAATCCTTGTTCAATCCTCCATTTTCCATAGGTTATGCATTATTTTTTAGTATGTTTATGTCATTTGAATGAATAAAGGTGGTCAATCTACCTAGGAGGCTAATACGTGCTTATTTCAGGTTTTTTGGACACATGTTGGAGCAAAACCAAGCAATCATGGGCTAGGTGACAGCCAAGCTTGAGGTGAGGATTCATAGGGGGGTTTTCTCTGACATTATATAACCCTTCCTTGGGATATCCACCCTCAACACCGAGCTCACAGGCCACCAAAACGGATCTTGAAGGCAGTCAAACAGATTTTGGAAAAGGGACTGTCTACTAACAGTTGGGACAGCCAAGTCCCTTGAATTTAGGAGGCCTGCTAGGGCCCTCGGATGTATAAATAAGAAGGCCTCAGCCTTCGTAGTTTACTTTTGAAACCATTACACTTTTTGCACTATAGTGCTGTCAATTTCAGCTCGTTTTCTTGTAGCCATTGTGGCATAACTTTTGGTTGATGACTATTTTTTGATAATGACAAGCAGTCCTATTTTATATCAGCTCTGAGTTCTCTATAGGAGCTGTAGCTCTTAGGGTTGGGCCCAACCTGAGAGCCAAGGCCTCTTTTATGTACTATTATATTTCCTTGATGCATCGTTGTTTTTCCTTTTATGCATTTGCAAACGTATCTCTGTTAGGCAGATGAAATTGTGTTGATTAACTAGGTCACTGTTTATGGTTAGAAATTCTTCTGATGTTTAAAAAGGGTTGGTAGGATATCAACAAGGAAAAGGCTCCAGAAAAAAGTCAACAAGAACCTTTGGTTTCACCTCTTCCTCATAGGATCAAGGGCTGGGATCAAAGTAACCTTATTGTCCCAAACAAAAACTCTATTTTTGCTTTGCAATGCAATCACTAGTGTATGGTTTTCATTTGCAAAAATTGGTTACATGTTCAGATCTTTGAAATGTTTCATTGCATTGGTTATATATATGGTTCCCTTGCAAATAAAGTTGTTGTTCATTCACTTCTCTGTTAGCTAGATTAGATTAACTAGGACTTTGATTACTTGCAAGTATTTATTGGTTTAGTTGAAAGTACATGGTGCAGAGCATCTCTACCACTTCTTCATCCACCCAAACTTCATCAGAACCATCTGTTCCATCTCCTAATTGGGTTTCTCTTCTCACATTTTTCATCTTTCCCACGTAACCCTACCTTTTTGCGCAACCATTATTTCAGTCTTCTTTGAGCCAACTCAGCCATCTACACCTTCTCCCAACTCCATCCACCAGTCCCTGGGCCACTTCAGACCCCTATCCTACCTCCATGCCCATTCCTTCATCTTCCCTCACTCATCCATCCTCCAAAATCCCATTTCTAAACATCCTATAGAAATTTCTGAACATCCTGTAGAAATTCCTGAACACCCTGTAGAACCCCTATAGACTTCCTGTAGAAGCTCACAAATGAGGTTTCTTGATAGAAAAACTTTGTGAAACTCTCTGGAAGGGTGTTAGGGACTCCTTAGGCCCTCTCTGAACCTTCCTGACCTCTTCCAAGCATTTCTCCTCATCGATCCACCCCTGCACAATCAAGAACAGTGAAAGCTTATGCATGATGAAACTGACGACTTATTCAAAAATACAAAAAGATGTTTTCTTCATATAGAGGTAGTCTAGAAACATATATTTTACCTTCATAGAAGTAATGGCATCTCTTTCAGTAGCTTGCATTCTCTTCTTTGCGTCAGTAGGACTAGTTGGTAGAATTAGGGTTTTCTAGGGTTTGCGCTTTCCTTCAGTTTCTCAATTTCTTTTCGCAAATAGATTGGATTCCTTCAAGACTAGCTTCCATCCATCAGTTAACAAACTTCTTCTCAAAGCTCATAGAAATTGGCTTGAGCCCCTAGCGGACTTGTGCTAGCTGACCAAGTGACAGTTGTGGCAAGTGCTAGTACTTGTGCATACAGCACCATCGCTTCCAAGTTTGTTACGAACTACCGGGTTGATAAAAGTAAAGAACGGAGTCCCAGGAGTTGCAGCATTATTGCTACAATACTGGAGCTCACCACTCTTTTTGGCACATTTTCCGGGGAAGCATCAGAGTATTGGTGATTGTTGATTTTCTTCTATTTTCTCCTACAACCTTCTGCTAAGTAGTTTATTTCATTTCCATTCTACAATTCCATTTTCACAAAAGTAGAGTAGACATTTCCTGCTTTCATAGATTAGCATTTCAATTCCGCAGTTTCAATTCTGCAAGCATATCCTAGCATTTCAATTCCGCAATTTCAATTCTGCAAGTGTAGATTAGTCCTTTCATGTTTTCATTTCCATTCCACATTTTCATTTAAGCAAGTTAGTTAGTTGCAGCTCAATCTATTTTAGTTTTGCAAGTACCAGCAGAAAAAAAAAAAAAAAAAAAAAGCAACCAAAATCCTTTCCATTTCATCCCTTGTAGGAACAAAGATAAACCCGTCAAATTCTTACCCAACACCCCCACCACATCACTAAGTTAACCTTCTCTCTTCTCTACTAACAATGAGCCAGAAGAACCTATAGGTGAACCTCCTGAGATGTACGAAGATCCTATAACAGAAGAAGAGTTAGAGAATGTTCCATCTTAAGCCATGGCTAAAAACCGAAACAGTAGAAGAGAAGATGAGAGAATAGAAGGTGCCTTTCCCATCTGAGACACCAATGGAGACATGAAAATGAAAAACATAAGTCCCTCAGCTTTACCTCGCTTCCATGGATTGACTACTGAAGACCCTGATACCTTCCTGTTTGAGTTTGTTGTCCTTTGTCGAACTTACGACTATGGTGAGGACGAGCAAAAGTTGAAACTCTTTCCCTCTAACCTCAAGGATGCAACATTACGCTGGTTCATGGGGTTACCTGGAAATAGTATCACCACTTGGGCTCAGATGCAGCAAGCTTTCAATACCAAATACCGAGACTATTGTAGGTCCAAGGAAACCAAGGGAGAAATCTTTCGGATGACCATGGGAAGCGATGAGTCTTTAGAAGATTACGAGGAAAGGTTCCAACTTAGTTATAAATGGGCCAAGTGCACACATGACCCGGAATATCTGAAGCTGGTTCTACTTCGAGGAGTCCCTGAAGACCTTCTAGACACCCTTCATATGCTGGCTGGAGGGGACATCTACCAACTACCTTATGAGGACATAAAGACCGTGTTTAGAAACCATTCTAGGGCGGCCCGAAAGAGGGGTAGGGGGAATCCTCTTTCAGCTAGTACCACCTTCTCCAAGCATGAGTTTTCTAACCAGATGGAAGACCTCAAAAGTGAGATGAGACAGACTATTGCCATGCAACTTGATACCTTCTGAATTCAGCAAAAGAAAGAGGAAGTTGAGAGGGCTTTGGCCATTTTTTGTCCTAGATGCACGAGGAAGCATCCTAAAAATGAGTTTCCATTGCACTCAATAGAGGTATGTTTCGTTTGTGAGGAAGACCACCCCACCAACCAATGCCCTACCTTGCCTAGATTTAAAGCCATGTACCTAGGGACTGAGGCGGCTACTGAACCTCTCTACTTCCTCAACCAAAGGAGGCCACATGGGCCCAGACCTTACTAGCATGGGATTCAAGGGACATCCCAAGCTTATTATAACCCCAACCAGTCCGCTCATATACCTTCTTGGGGCCCCCTTGCTCATCCTTCCTGGTCCGCACCTCCTTCGTCGTCTTATCCATCTCCATACCATACTCAACCTACTCCTTATTCATTTCACTCATATGCCTAGCCACAACCTTAGTGGAATGCACCTCAACTAGGGTGGAGGCCTCAATATAACCCTCCTCCCTCCATTTTTCCTCCACCACTGGCTCAACCACAACCATTACCTCCTACTCCTCCAAGACAACCCCAGATGCCTGCTCAACCAAACCCGAACCCCAACAATAGACAGGCCCAACAGGTATATACTGGGGAGACAACATGCCTTACCTATGTTGTGGAGATCCAGGAGATCAACCTGCGATCTGGGAAGGTCCTTCCAGAGCGCCAACCTCCTCCGCTAAAGGAGGAGGAAGAGAAACAGGAAAGTGAACCCAAAGCCATTCCACCCTTTCCTGAGTGACTCACAGTAAACACACAACCCAACCCAGAAGAGATTGAGCTTTTGGGAGAACTCAAGAAGTTGTGTGTGAAAATACCACTTCTCCAGGCCATAAAAGATGTATCGATATACAACAAATTGATTAAGGAGAAGTGTTTCAGGCACCCAGGCAGGCAAAAGAGAGATGCCTCAACTATCAATGTCATAGGACAACTGTCTGATCTTATGTTGGGGCAAGTAATCTATCCAAAGTATTTGGACCGTGGGAGTCCTGTAGTTGATGTTCACATTAATGGCACCATCATCCCCCACACCTTGATTGATCTAGGGGCCACCATTAATGTGATGATCAAGGACACCATGCTTAAGCTCTACCTTCAGAGTTCCTTAAGGAAGACCTTGACAGTACTGCAATTGGCAGACCACTCCACCATGACTCCCAAAGGGATTGTGGAAGATGTCTTGGTCTCTGTTGACTCTTGGGAGTACCCTGTAGACTTCTTGGTCCTTCAGCCAAAGGCAAAACTCACTGGATATCCCCTCATTTTGGGAAGGCCTTGGCTAGCTACTGCGGATGCTTACATCAGCTGTCGAGCAGGAAGCATGACCATAAAAAATGGGCCTATGTCAAAACAATTGGTCATATGCCCTCCTGCCCAACCTCTGCTAGAACATGATTTACCCCTCTGGTTGGAAGAAGGAGATGAGGATGATTTTTACTCTACACCATTATGCATAGTGGAGACCACCAGGGGACGTCGTCAAACTGAGGATGATTTGATTGAGATCTTAATCCAAAATCCTCCTCCCGGTGCACTGTCCTTAGAAGAGTTGGTGGAAGATACCCAAGCCAGTGCTTTAGTGGACCTTTGTGTGACTAATCTGACCTCTCCCAGAGTTAAGAATGTGGAGCTTGGCCCGGAAAAAACTTTAAATATCAGCTCCTCCCTCTCTCCCTCTCAGGAAAAAGAGCTATGTAGCCTCTTGAATTGCCATTTGGAGGCTTTTGCCTGGAGCTACAAGGAAATGAAAGGAATCCATCCTTCGGTCTGTACCCATCATATTTACATTAAAGAGGACTATAAACTAGTTAGGCAACCTCAGAGGAGAATGAATCCAGCCCTTAAGGACATTCTTAAAGAAGAATTACAAAAATTGTTGGATGCAAGATTCATCTACCCCATCTCAGACAGCGAACGGGTTTCCCCTCTGGTGTTGGTATCCAAGAAAAATGGGAAGTGGAGAATCTGTGTAGACTATAGAGAACTGAACAAAGCCACCAAGAAAGACCACTTCCCTTTGCCTTTCATAGATCAAGTGTTGGATGGACTGGCAGGAAAGAAGTTTTTTTCTTTCCTAGATGGGTTTAGCGGGTATAATCAGATCCAAATCAGCCTGGAGGACCAAGATAAGACCACCTTCACTTGTCCATGGGGTACCTTTGCCTACCCAGTCCTTTCCTTTGGGCTATGCAATGCTCCTGCCACTTTCTAGAGAGCTGTACTGAGCATCTTTGCCGAGCTGGTTCATGATTCGGTGGAAATCTATATGGATGACTTTACTCCTTATGGGTCTAGCTTCCAAGAAGCCTTTTCCAACTTGGGAAAAGTTTTAAGCAAGTGCATTAAGATGAACCTGTCCCTCAGCCCTAAAAAATGTGAATTCCTGATTACTGAAGGGACCGTGTTAGGTCATACCATTTCTCACCAAGGATTATAGGTGGCTCCTAACAAAATTGTTATCATAAAAAAGGTTCCACCTCCTCAGAAGGTAAGAGATGTTCGGAGTTTCCCAGGCTTAGCAGGATATTATAGAAGATTCATTAAAGATTTCAGTAAGCTAGCCTCACCATTGTTTGGCCTCTTAGGAAAAGATTTCGAGTTTAAATGGACTGACAACTGTCAAGGGCTCTGAATGAGTTGAAAGATAAGTTAGTTTCCGCCCAATTTTGAGAGGCCCAAACTAGGTCGTACCTTTCCACATCCACACTGATGCCTTGAACAAAGCCATAGGGGAAGCCTTAGGACAAGTTGAGGAGAAACTTCCATATACCATATACTTTGTCAGCAAAAACCTGTCCAAGGTAGAAATGAACTATACTGTAATTGAGAAAGAGTTCCTGGCCATGGTCCATTCTCTAAACAAGTTCCGACACTACATCACTGGCTATCAAACATTTGTACATACTGATCATGCTGTAATTAGATATTTAATGAATAAGCCTGATGTAAATGCTCGTATCATTGGATGGTTACTTTTGTTGCAGCAGTTTGATTTGACTATCGTTGACAAACCAGGTAAAGAAAATGTTGTTTCTGACTTCTTGTCTAGATTGGATTTGCCTGCAGGTGAAGAAGGAATAGTGGATGACCAGATGCCAGATGAACATCTATTTTCTATCTCAGTACTCGCTTCATGGTTTGCTGATATAGCAAACTACTTGGTCTCAGTATAGTTCCCTCTGCATCTATCCTCAAAGGAGAAGAGCAGAATCGTGAGGAAGAGTGCCCCATTCACTTGGATTAGGGGCATCCTATTCAAACGTGGCCCCGATCAGATCTTGAGGTGTCGTGTTAGGGAGGAGGAAGTCTTTGACATCCTCCTAACCTGTCACGATGGACCCTATGGAGGCCATTTTGCATCAAAGAGGACTGCCTTCAAAATTATATAGGCAGGCTACTATTAGCCCACTCTTCATCAAGATGTCAGAAGATACATCAGTCAATGTGACCGATGCCAGAGGATGGGGAAACCGACCCCAAGGGATGAAATGCCTCTCCAACCTCAAGTGACCCTCGAACCATTTGAGAAGTGGGGCATGGATTTTTTGGGTCCTATCAACCCTCCTTCGAGGAAAAGGTCTTACATCATTGTGTGCACAGACTAACTGACAAAGTGGGCAGGAACCAAGGTAATCAAAGCAGCGACAGAAGAAAAGGTGGTTGAGTTTTTAAGAGAAAACATCTTCTACAAATTTGGCTACCCAAGAGAGTTAGTCACCGATCAAGGAAGCCAGTTCACCTCCAACTTAATTGAAGACTTGCTCTCTCATCACAAGATCAAGCATAGAACTTCCACCCCATATCATCCTCAAGCAAATGGGTAGGTGGAAGTCACTAATAGAGCATTAGAAGGGATTTTGACTAAGGTGGTGAGCAGTAGCAGAAAGGATTGGGATGATCACCTAGTTGAGGCCACTTGGGCCTACAACACAACTTGGAAGACCACAACCAGTTTCACACCTTATGAGCTGGTCTACAGGAAGAGAGATTTGCTGTCAATCGAGTTCGAGTACAACACTTTGAGGATCGCATCTCAGCTAGACCTAGATCTCAACCATGCTCGACGTGAAAGGTTATTGCAGCTGAATGGGTTAGATGAACACTGAATGTAGGCCCTCCTCCACTCAGAAGTGGTTCAACTTCAGAGGAAGATATGGCATGACTAGCACCTTAATGAAAAACAATTCCAGCCGGGAGATTGGGCACTGTTGTATGACTCTAGACATAAGGATTTCAAAGCGAAGCTGAGGACAAGATGGCTAGGACCATATGCAGTGGAGAAGTGCAATGACAATGGTTTCGTCCTTATCCAGACCATTTATGAAGAAGCCATCCCCATGCTTGTCAATGGGCATCGACTGAAGATCTACAGGAAACCCCTTTCGAGGCAGGAGTTCATCGAAACTGTGCAAAAACCAGTGCTGGTAATAGAGAAGGGTTCTGCCTCTGTTCCGGCAAACCTTGAGCATCATCTTATATATATATATATATAATATATATATAATAAAAATATCCTTGGGTGCAAACCTCTCTGAGGCACCCAAGGCTGACAGTAGGGGTGAAAACCTCATTGAGGCACCCCTGCTGTCTCTCGGAAAATAAAGAATTTGAATAAAAGGATCCTTGGGTGAAAACCTCTCTAAGGCGCCCAAGGCAGATAGTAGGGGTGAAAACCTCCTAGATGCACCCCTATTGTCTCTCTCTCTCTCTCTAAAAAAAAATAAAAAGAGACAGAAAAAAAGAAACAAAGAAACAAAGAAAAAAGAAGCAAGTTTAATCCCTGAAGAATTGTTGCAGGTTGCAGGAATACAATGCAGAAAGGAGGCCTCCCAAAACAATGACAGGGGTCCCTACCAAGTTACCAAGCATCTTCACATACACTCCCTCCATGGACACTCATTTTTTTCAAGATTCGGACACAATATGGTCGAGGTTCAACCTTCTACAAGAAGTTTCAGGACTTTCTACAGGAAGTTCTGCGTTTCTACAGGAAACATCCTGTAGAGCCTTTGGGTAGGCTAGAATCAATTATGGAGAGGGATTTGAAGCTTGAAATCTGTTAATGAGGCATGCAACCACTCTTTTCTTCCATCCTCCACTTGTTTCATCTCCTTCCACCACCATTGCCACAATCTAGTTGAATATTCCTGCACAGTCATACAAGAGTCCTGTTTCCTCAGATTAAAATTTGTTTTTTTCAAGTGACAAATCAAGCATGCAGAGGCTCACACACTTTACCTGTCAAGGCTCCATCAGGACCCTTCATCTATGAACACAACCCTGTTTGTTTCAGCATGCATCCCAGGAGGAGAAACGGCTACAGGATGTCCTACAAGAATCCTGTAGTAGTTGATACGCCTGGAGCACATACTATGGAGACATCAGTAGCTCAAATCAAATGAAGTCGGTGCATGTAGCAATTACCACCAGAGGGTCGGGTCTCAAAGTCTTGTATCTAGCATCAGCCAATGAAAGAGAAGCTCCAGCACCCATGCACGAAGCAGCGGCAAGCAAATCCAGCATTCCACCTCTCGAAGCTTGCAAAACACGTCCACGGCGATACAGGTAAGTGTCTAACATTATTCGTCGAATTGCATGAATTATACTCTAAAATTTGCATGACTGTTAAATGGGTGGATTGAACAAGTTTCGTGTCCAGTCAACTGGCCACCCACAGCCAGTCGGATGGCCTCGTGGGATCCGAACGAGCTTGGTTATGCCAAAGAGACAGGTTGTTGACACGTGGGAAGTGTCCAGTCGAGGAGAATCGGAAGTGTGAAAAAAATGGCGGTGGTGAATGGTAGGAGGAAGGATTTGGTGGTCAGAGACATGCCAAAGAATGATGGCTGTGATGTTGGCTAACGAGTCGGCCTAGATAGCTCACCCCCGCACCATGAATTGCACAGCAATTCAAATTGCCCGGTCGAATAACTCACGGTGAACCGCTGTCATTCGCACTTGCAATCATTTTTGCAGTAGAGTACGCGTCCTCCTCCTCTACAAGTTGTTAGCCCAAGCTTCTCAGCCTGTTCCAATGTCCTTCTGCATCTCAAACTTGTCCAGAA
Source organism: Pinus taeda (assembly GCA_000404065.3). Taxonomy (NCBI): domain Eukaryota; kingdom Viridiplantae; phylum Streptophyta; class Pinopsida; order Pinales; family Pinaceae; genus Pinus; species Pinus taeda. The sequence goes on along the minus strand of APFE031687777.1, from coordinate 47,552 downwards.
CCACCGTGACGTCCTCCAGAAGCCGGAAAAGCTTTCTACAGGAAGGTGCGCTACAGGAAAGCCGACATTACAAAGAAGCTTGGACTGTCTATGTCGAGGGTGGAAATTCTTAGAGAGGTAGGCCTGAACACACCATTCCCATGCATGATATTGAATTTGACGTGCTGGGGTAGAAAAAATTTAAAAACAAGTCTGTCTATGAATCCAAATAGCAGTTTACTTGTGGTTACATGAAATTGTCTTCGTTGGTTTGCGTCCAAGATTTTCTCCATGGGTCCTGAGGTAAATTCCTCCTGTAGAGAAGTTGAGACATTGTCAAGGCTAACCGGTGAAAAAAATATGAATTTTACATGATTATATGTATGCTGGAAATTTAGCTCTGCACTCTGTTTAGGGAAACCCGAGTTGTCCTTCTGTACACGGGCAATCGAGTTTTAAAACTGGGGAATTGATACGAAGTGGCCTAGAGATACTGTTTTCAATGTTCTGAGGAGGAAACACACATAGAATTCCCTTTCTGCTCAAAGCGCAAGCCAAAACAGAGTATTTTTCACCATGCCAAGAGGGTTTATCAGAAAGGAACCCTTGGACTCCAAGAGACTGCGAGAAACTCCTGAGGTGGTAGACTTATTTTCCTGTGCAAACTGGATGACCTTCTGTGACAAAATTTAACGTCACGATGATGAAATAATAGAGTAATTCCTAAGGTCCCTGAAGCCTAAATCAAAGACACCATCCACTGTCAAATTCAGAGGGTTGACCCTAAAGCTATCCCCACAACTCATTAGCAGTGTCACTGATCTACCAATGGGGGTACCTTGCGATAAAGAGGAGAGGAAATTGGGCCAAAAGGCTAAAAATGAATTCTTCTTACCAGAGGAACAATTTTCAGAGCATAAGAATGGGGTATGAAGAACCAGCCTACATCCATTTTGGAGCAAAGTCAACCTTCAAATTATGAAATATATTACCTGTGAGGGGCGGTTCAACATCGTATATGGTTATCACTTCCGTTTGCTAACCAAACTCGGGCACCAAACGGATTTGCCCACAGAAAAAAAGTTGAGCATCCCCTACTTCCTCATGTAATCCTTGATTGAGTGTGCCACAAAGCTGAGGGAGGGGACACCAGACCAGCTGGCCCATCATGGGCTTATCAAGCTCCTAGTAGAATATGCACTCCATACCTACACTGTCCCTCTCTCCTGGGAGATTTTTCAAAATATGTCTAAGGATGATGGCATCCGAATTTTGGTCGAGGAACACACTTCCTCCAGTATTGAGGAGAAGGAGCACATTGAGGCAGAAGAGAAAGCCAAGGGTTAGAAAACCCCAGGCAAACCACCAAAGCAAGGACAAAAAGAGACATGAGAGAATGGCCAAGCTGCTAAGGCCAAAACGGTGGGTGGAAAAATGACACAAACACCCAGGGAGAAGAGATTGCAGAGCAGGGTAGAAAGGACTGAAAAAGTCCAAGCAAGTGAAGGCACACCTAAGGAAGCCATAACCATAGCCAAGTAGGCCAAAACAGTGCCAACTGGTTCTACAGGAAGCTAGAAGGCCATTTCTACAGGAAGTCCAAAAACTGCTTCTACAGGAAGCCAGAAACCAGTTAGCACAGGACTTTCTACAGGAAGTCTAAAAAAAGGGCAAGGAAAGGAATAATCTCCTAAGATTCTATCTAGGGAGATAGCAGTTGTGTTGGCCACCCTCAGCACATCTCCAAAGCAAAAAGAAAAGTGGAAGAGGGAGCCTTCCATGTATTTTAAGGCGAGAAGAAGCACAAGGATTAAAACTGGTAGACCAAAGGAGAAAGAGTCCAAAGGACCAATTATAGTTGAAGATACCCATCCAAACAAAATACATCCATAACATATGAGCGGGGAAGCCTGAACACATCCACATGGAAGGAAAGGATGGTGATATTGAACTCGGGGGCCTCTCTATAGGATGCCAAGGCTGCTCTACAGGAAACATTGGCTAGGCTGAAAGAGACCGAAAAGATGGAGGAAAAAGTATCCAAGTCATCACAGGAGGAAGAGAAGGTTGATACCATTATGGAACCAAGCCCCTAGCTCAGCCTGGGCTCTTATTATAACTTCTTAGAGGCCGTGAAAATCATTCCTAAAAAATTCACAATGCCACTTTTCCTAGCACTAGAGGAAGAAAGAGTAAGGACCCACACTTGGATGAATATCACTAAATCCAAGGGGGTGGCAGATATAGGTCCTCTGGAGGAAAAGCTCAAAGAGGCCCAAAGAGAATTGGTAAGGGTATGGCATGTGGAGAGCTACCAGCACGCCAAGCTACGGGAAGAGAATGAGTTGCTTAGACAGTAGCTATAGCTACAAGGACAGAGGAAAGAAGACATGCCTCACCTCTTGGGAGGACAACAGCAACAGGAGGAGGCCACAACAACCAGATCACCTATGCTTTATGGGGTCTAAGAAACCATGGAAGCCACAATCATCAGGCTTAAATCCAGGTATGCTTCAAGATCCTTTTAAATATTATAATATGAATCCTCAATTAGTTCATTGTTGGCCTCAATATTATCAATACCCACCTTGGCAGCCATGGTGTCCTCAACCTAATTCAAGTTCTTCATGGTCTCAAGGATGGTATAATCATGTTCCCACTGTTGGGCATGGAATCCCCCCACAACATGTTTTGGGGTTCAAAGCCCAAGTTTTCGTCAAATGTATTGTAAAAACTCCACGAATTGCAAGCGCAGAGCGCAAAGTATAGGCTGAGTCATAGGGTGGTTTGCCCTAAAGTATTGCAATGTAATGTAAATTCATGTCGGCCTACGCATGGTCCACGGACCATAGGATTGTATAAATAGAGTGAGGCTCTAAGTTGTAGAAAAAAAGAAATAAGAGAGATGAATACGAATGGTTCAAGCATAGATTAAGAGTCTAAGTGTATTGGGTCATATTAGTAGGAAGAGGATCTACAGCTGAGTGCACAGACCCCTGCAAATGAGTGTGTAGGGTGGTGTCAAGTCTGTAATATTGATTGAAGAATAATAAAGAGAAGTTTATTCCTATTTATATGTATTTTCTTGTGCATTGCCTTCTTTACATTTATATTGTTTTATTTATCGCGTGCACTAATATGATTGTTGAATATGCTGTAATAATCATTAGTCTTACACAAATAAGTTAAGTAATTGGGTAATAATGGATTAAATACCAAGGAACTTGGGTATTATACGGGTTGCGCCCCAAGTAGGGCTATGAGGAAGCAATATCACAGGTTGCGAAAGAATAACAAGTGCATTTAGCGACGTGCACGCAGTCTCGAACCACAGACCTCCAGAAGCTCATCAAACATCCCAAGGGTGCAGAAACATGGTTCTATCACCCTCCCATACTACTTCATGTGAGACCTCAATCTGTGCTCCGTAGACTATTGCAAAAATGGCCAGTAGTAGTAAGATTTTCTTAGCTAAATCACCTCTGAACCTGGGTCAAGCCCACACAAGCCAACAAATGGCTCCATTATCGGGACCGAGATCTACATAAGGGATGTTTGATGTCATGCCACTAGAATCCAACAAAGAAAGAAATTGAAGAGTGGTTGGACAAGAATATTCATGATTTCACAGCATAGGAAAAAAGAAATCCACAAGTATCTAAGGAATAGTGGTTGGAGCCCTACTTGTATACAGAAATCCACGAAATTTTCTTTGCATCCTTTCCTTCTATGCTATATGAGTGGATTGCGAAGTTAGCAGATAGCCAGGGAAGGTGTAGGCTTGACAAACCAATAGTGTGGACTCCAGAATTAGTGTGTAGACGAGAAGCGTCAGTAGATAAGATCGCGTGAGCTATGGACCATTAGCTCGACCGAATAATAGGTGGACTTATCACTGAGTTTGCGGTAGATATGACCATCAGCTACAGTGAGGCGAAGTGACGTTTCCTCAAGGGAACGCGAGGTAAGTATATTAAATATTTGAACACTTGGATTAAGATGCTATTGTGTGAAAAGTGGGTTATGCAAATAAATTAATGTTTGGAGCTATGCAAAATGGGAATATCTACAAAAGTGGAGGTAGCGAAGAATTAGAAACTAGTCCCTTAATTTCACCATCATGGGAAAGCGAGGAAGAGCACGTGAAAGTTTCTCTGAGAAGCACGGTCAGTTTGATAAGGCAGTGAATTTCATGTTTACCACCTCCACCCACACCGCCACCCGTCTCGCCCTCCTCACCTCCATCTCCACCCACCCCACCTCCACCACCACCACAGTTCAGTATGGCCAGTGCAATCAAACTCCATTATTCAGAGAAGTGGGGAATGAGGATCCTGACCAATTATGGTTTGTGGTAAGAGAAATATGGGAATCACAAGACATCGTCGATGACAATATTAAGAAATCTATGCTAGTGAGAACACTACAGGATCGCGCATTGACATGGTACATCAAGAATTCTAATGACCATCCAAATGCAAGAATCACAGAAATCCAGATCGTGCTGAACAGGGAATTTAGCAGGCCAAAGTCAAAAACACAAGCAATCATTGGGTTTAAGGAGATTGCTATGCTTCTGGGCGAAACCCCCTGGGATCTAGACCAAAGGCTGAAGGACGGTGCTATCACAGCAAAAACTTTCTACCCAAGCCGAAGCTTTGGAGATGGAAATGAGACTACATGAGATCCCTATCCAAGACGTTGGTTTTGGATTCCAACAAATCCACATGCAACTGTAGAATCTATGTTTGGAAATGCAAAGTCTGAAACGGGACAGGACACCTTGGCCAAAAGCATGCAAGGATGTATGGTGCATAAAATGCAAAGGCCAAGGGCATGACAAGGACCACGGTACAATATTCACGAATTACTTAGTGGGAGGACAGTCGATGCTGTTAAGACTTGAGGCACAGACAGGACCAAACACGACACCTGCATTATGGTGCACAATCTGTCAGAAGGAGGAAAACATACTATGGATAATTGTCACCTATTGCAAAAGTATACACAAACATCCCAGCAATTGTTTTGTAATTTTTACAGATCGGTAGGCCATGATGAACGCACCTGCCAAAGCGATAAACTAATTATGGATTATACTCCTGCCTATAGGGTACAGACTGAAATGTGAGCCCTCAACCCAAATGCAGGGATGACACGCGCTAGATTTTAGCAGTGCGGTTGAGTTCGAGGTGGAATGGAACTAGGAAAGGGTCGCAGACAACTAATTTTTTCTGATTGCAGAGGGGGAGGGCACTATGCCCATGACTATAAAAACCCGACAAGGACATCATGTTTGTATTGTATTCATTTTGATCATGAGGTAGAAGATTGCCCTTCGCTGATAGCGAGGATGCACAAAAAAGGGTTACTCCAGCCCTCTCTGATTCAAAATTTGCAGATGATGAGGTCTGATTTGCACGAAGAAGACCCAAATGTGAACATGATGCTCAGGAGAAGTATGACCATAGGTGATGATAAAGGGAAGAAGCCAGAAGAAATTTTGTGGGTTCGCAAGGCTCCTACAAAGGAACCTGAGTTTGATTTTGAACACGCGAAGGAGACATTCATGGAAGCTAAGAAGAGCTTCACGGAGGCCTCCACTTCAGGTAGTAAGGATCAACTAGAACCAGGTATGGATCCTTCACTGCTCACTACCTTTCTAGAGACATGCATGAAACTACTCTACGACAGCAAGGCAGTCAAAGGACTACAAGAACTTATCACTAGGTGTGTGGGGTCAAGAGAACCGTGCGTGGTCCAAAAACTTGTAAAGCATGCATTGCGCACAGGAAGGGAAATGAGGCTGACTGCGCAAATTGGCAAGTATGAAATGGATTAGGTAATCCTGGATCTTGGATCAAATGTGAATGTACTAGCAAAACAAATATGGGAACGCATGGGTAGCCCCATGCTACAGTGGTCTCCTATCTAGTTACAGATGGCGAACCAACAGAAGATTTTGTCCATGGGAAGATTGCAAGGGGTATTAGTAGATATTGAAGGTGTGAGCACGCAGGTGGATTTTGAAGTGATATAGATTGTCAATGATAGTAATCCCTATCCCTCAATACTAGGAATATATTGGGTCACTAATATGAATGGAGTCATAAATCTGAAGAAGCACAAAATGATCTTTGAGAAAAAGTCACTACGTGTTGTAGTACTGCTAGATCTAGCCAAAGGAGCATGATACACTAAACCAATGTGCAATGATGATAGTGATGAAGATCTCGATTGTATTTGCAAGGTAACTATGCAAGAACAAGATGGGGTGAATTTTACTACAGATGGAATAATTTCGTGGGAGCGCGAAAGCTCCTACACTTCAGATTCATACGAAGAAGTAGAACGATGGCAGAATCAGCTACATGAAGTAATAATGCTTAATTTCAACATGATGGTTAGATCACTATGTTGCATGATAACAGAGGCAAGGGAGCTGTCGACATATGATGGATTAATAGTGGTGGATGAATTTCTAAGCAAATTTGAAAGCACAGTACCAGAACAGTAGCGAGTTGATGCTCTGAAATGGGCACTATATGCAACGCCCACACAATGGTGGGGTATGCATCAAGAAAGTTTTGAGGATTGGTGCGGATTCAAAAGGGTGATGAGCCTATGCTTTGGGAAGCCCCAACCCAGAATGCGAGCCAGTCAACTAGGGTGGAACAACTTGCTTGCCCACCTTTTCCGATGGGTATGGACATATGTTGTATAGACCGCACAAGCGCACACCACTCCCAGAATAGAGAATTGGAACAAACCGTAGCCATAGGAAAGGCGACGCGCATTACCAATCATCAACGGAGAGGCATTCAATAGGGTGTGTGAAGTAATGAACAAGGTTCACCAGGCGAAACAAACTGATTGGGACCTGTGCCTACCAGCAGTTCGATGGGCCTATAGGACCATGTCCAAACCCCTAAGCACGGAAATGATTCCAAAGGTGCGGAATAGAGTAGAGACCATAATTTCTGAAGAGAATACAAAATGGAATCCACACGTAATGGCTCCCACAGTTGTGATAGTGCACGAAGACCAGGACGAAGAAATCACACAGCTATGTGAGGTCGAACATATAAGGATTCAAAAAGCCATTCAAAGAAGGAACCTTAGACTTCGCAAACTCGAAAAGGACTGCGTATGATTGAGGAAGAAAAGCATTTTGATGGATGCTGAGATCAAGAGGCTGGAAAACAAGATCACGCAAGCATGTATCATCAATAAACCAAGGATAATAAGGCCAGATACAGATGATTACAACACTGCATTAGAATATTGTCATTGAGAATTTATGATTCTATTGCCTTGGATACAACTGACCTCATGTTATAGGATACCCTCAAAGGTCTTCCTGGGACCTTCGGCAGACTGTAAGATTAGCTGCAATCATCACAAAGTTACATGCATGTTCATAAACAATAACTAACTATCAAAGTAAGAGATGTAGATTACCTCAAGCCTCCATGTAGATTTGTTGGAAAGCACAACGCAGCTAGGTGGAAGTCCCCTGAGCCAGCTCCATATCAAGTCCTACACACAGAAAATACAAGCATAATCACAGGATGCAACTTTGATAACTAATACCTAAATATATAAAAGAACATATAATTACATATAACTAAGATACTCATGCTAATAGGTATTGGACAAACAACTGAATGAATGATAGTACCAACACCACTAAGTAGACAGTACAACTGCAGTTCTATATTAATGTTAGAAGAGTGATTACAACCATCTGTTGTATCAGCCTTCCCTTACCCCTCCGACTTCTCTCTCTCTCTCTCCCTTCTTACTAACTTCTCAATATTTGAGTCAATGCTCAACTATTAATGTTGTTCCCGAACTAGCAACTTGAGTTAGTTGGGTCACTAATGCACCCTTAGGCTTGTAGGGAAGCTTTATAAAGTAGGTTGTTAGTTCACAGCCAACGTTAGTGTGGAATCAAGGCATGTGATCTTGGTATTTGGTTCAGCTATCATGTCTTTCCCCTCTGATTTGATGAGGAGGTCAAGTTGTTATATAACAGATGCCCCCTAAAGTGCGAGATCAGAGGCTGTGATGATGGCCAAAATAATTTACTTAACTGTAATTTCCCTTTAAAAAAGTAAGAGAGGATTGGAGCTTTGGGTGGTACAGTAAAACTAATACCACACATATATAAAACTACTAAAATCATGTCTTGAGTCAGAGTTCCTTTCTCATAAAAGAGATATGACGATGTTGGCCGCCGATAAGCACAATGTGGATCTAGTGTCATAATAGGATCATTGTAATGAGCTGTCTCCAAAAACAATATGCACAACCTGGGAGAGGAAAAAAGGCTGATTGATGCAAGCTTCTACCCAAGGTCTTGATATCTGCTTCACCGAACAACATAGATCAATACATGTGATTATATGCGTTGATGTCAAACATGCACGAAATCATTTGGTTATTGGTCAATAATGGATATTGTTAACAAATGCATGGAAGGCCACCAATAATGGTGATGGTCTCCAAGATGCACAGTACAATCTAACGAGTGTGAAAGATGCTTTTTTCGTCGAACACCCGTAGAATCGCTTAGCCAGGAGCTGATAATGAGAACCCCTAATCAAACACAAGGCAACCTGCCACTAATGTCTGCAAGTACCAAGGCACTGAATCTATTTCTGGGTTGTCTTCCTAGATAGAGTGTTGAAGTCGATAGGAATATTGCTGTCTAAAGGTAGGCAATAATGTGTCCTACATCAATCGACATGAAATGGCACAAGAATGATTTGTTTTTTGAGGAATCTTTGAGCATTGGGTCTAAACAGTAGAGGGCATGATGGAAGGATATGCTTGATGGGTTGATGGACGAAACAAAAGGTTAACCCTTTGAATAATAGAAGGCACAACAATGGTTTTAACCATGCAGCACTAGAATCATGAACACCAAAGAGTGTTAGGATACAGAGATGAAAGAACATCGGGTTATTTAGGCTAAACTCATAGGATGGTAGGATTTATATTGAGAGGCCGTCACAAGGAAGGTTTATCTGAGGGAGTGCCATGTTCAAGGGAACGACTACTGTCAAACCACACTTTCTAATACTGAATGCAAATGTATTGTCTACTTTCCCCATCTTATTAGTTTAGTGAGTCCAGACGGGTAAACTCGTCGATCTTTTCATGTTTTAAGAGTCTGAAGAGGACCACATAAAGAACGACTCTATACCCTATCTGATTAGTTTAATGAGTCCAGACAGAATAACTCATCGATTTTTTCATGTTTTGAGAGTCTGAAAAAGGATCATAAAGAGCAACTCTAGGTGGTCCCTTTGTGATAGTTTTTAACTGGGTGCGACAAAAGGTTAATAGTATATCCAGATCAGTTACTTTTCTGTAAGTTAATCTATTGAATCCAGATAAAGAGAAACCAATGTTTAATAGATGTTGACCTCATTTTATTACGAGTAAGAGGAGATGGAATAAACTCGTTTTTCGTCGTGAATTTTTAATGAATCACACAATGACAAACTCAATACCTTCATCAAACAAGTCAAATGAAGAAAACTCAAGGTATATTTTTTAGTTTAGTGAGGGAGGAAAAAGAGGAAAAATAACTGCTCATTCCCCCTTCGTAGATTTAAAAAGCCCAAAGGAGGGCAAAAACTCAGGGATTTTTTGATTTAAGAGCGAGAAATGGTCCCAAAAAAGAAAGTGCTCTTGTCGTTGCCATATATTTTTAACGAGCCCGGTGACAAAAACTAGGGATTTTTCAGTTTAACAAGTGAGAAAAGTGCCTAAAATAATGCTCGGGTCATCTTTATAAATGTTTAACGAGCCTAAAGACAAAACTCGGGATTTTTCAGTTTAATGAGCAAGACAAAAATGCCTAAAAAGAATGCTCTAATGGTCTTTTTCAGTTTAATGAGCTAGAAAAAGAGCAAAACAGAGTTGCTCATGCCATCATTGTATGTGTTTAACGAGCCCAACGATGAAAAACTCGAGGATTTTTCAATTTTTTAGAGCAAGAAAATATCCTATAAAAGAAAAGCATTGTTTGAGAATTGCATGCAGTATTTTTTGGTTTTTGAATGCTTATGTAATGTTGCAAAGCACATGCCTATTACAATACCAGGCATAATACTTTTTCATATAGAGCCCATTTCTGGGCTCTGGGAGTTGACTCCTTCCCAGTCTTGATTGTGGTTTGGGTGATTGAGTAATTGTCGTTATCTTATCGGGATCAATCCTAATCCTGTACTTAGAGACAATGAATCCTAGTAAGTGTCCAGGCTCGATGAAGAAAACACATTTATGCGGATTCAGGAAGATGTTGTAAAATCTTCACCTTAGAAATATTTCTCTTATATGGTTCGGGTGTTGCATTCATTGCCTGGAAAGAGCTGGAAGGTCATCCAAGTAAGTTTGAACGAAATGCCTGATATCGTAAAATGCGTAGTCCATGGCTCTTTGAAAAGTTTCTCCAGCATTCTTTAAATCGAATGGGAGTTTTCAATAGGAAAATATGCTCCATGGGTAGACGAAGGTGGTTTTATGCTGGTCTTTGGGTTTTATAGAAATCTAGTTGTAACCTAGGAATCCATCCATGAATGAAAATGATTCACAACCAACATAGTAGTTGATGATTTGGTCGATGAACGATGTCAGATAATTATCCTTAGGACACACGGCATTCAAGTCTCGGTAATCGACACACACATGGATGGTTCCTTGTTTTTTATTTACGGGAACTAGATTGGAAACCCATTCCATTAAAGGAACATGATAGACAAAACCAACATGTAACAATTTTTCTACTTCTTTTTTTATGACTATCGTTTTGTGGGGATGGACCGGTCAAAGTCTTTGACAGACTACTTTTGCATTGTCATAAAGCTTGATCTCATACTTGAAAATACACAAATCTATGTCAGGCATTTCCTCATAAGCCCAGGCGAATACATCATGGAATTCCTTAAATAGGCAGGTGAAGCTTGCAATTTCCTCAGGATTGCAGTCAGCTCCAATCTGGATGTTTTCCAGGATGCCTGTCTTGACAGAAATATCGATGAGCAATGCCTTTGAATATTGCCCATGTTTCCTTTTGCATCCAAAGTTTGGATGGTCGTATAGGGTGAGGAAATGATTTCTAGTATGTCAGGGGACAGGATTTAAAGAGGCATCATGTCCGAACCAGATATCGAAACATGATGGTGCGAATCCTCCCAAGGTCGCTCTCCTAAACTCATGATTTCTCGAATAGCTTCATCCGCAGGTAGGACTTGATTGAGTAGATCAAAAGGAGGAGTAGTTATGGGAGGGGAAATGGTACTATTGGCTAGAACCAACATGACTGGAGATGTGGATGCAGATTGAATGGCTTGGTAGGCCAATTCAGCTGGTGACAATAACATTTGTTTTTTGTATGTGGTAAGGTCAGAAGGAGCCAGTAGGATCCATGGATCAGTCTATTAATGAGGAATAGATAAAATCATGTTGATCGAATGTGGAACCTTAGGTGACTGAAGAGGGAAACAACCCATGAGGGAAGAAGCCTTCAATAGACTAGTACTGAGACTGACGTAAGAGTCAGGTACACCACATACTAGGGGTATGGAGCCGCTTGGGAACGGGGAATAATCTGGGATGAAGAAAGACATTTGATCTACTATAACTACCTTTCCATCCAATGGAAATAGGATGATGTGAAAGATACTAGATACGAGGGCCATCATGGAATATGTCCAAGTGCGACTCAGTAAGACATTAGAGTCAAGTTTTTTGTCTACAACTTCTTTGTCCACCATTACCATTTTCCCATACAAGGTGATGGGGTAGCTAGCTAGGTAACCTTTTGGGATGAAAGTGTGGTTGTAGAAAGCTTTAAGGTAATCCGACGGCAGGGATAGGGTTTGAGAACCTAGGGTGAGCCAACATGAAGCCAACATGACGCAAGTAGAAGCACCTTCATCTATGACAGTTCTCTGTATACCTTTACTTTTCGAAGAAATTTGGACTTGAAATGCAAGCTAGTGAGAAAGGGGAGGTTTACACTTTTCCATGTCTAAAATAGCAAGCATGGAATCCTGTGGGTCGATACCACCAATAGCTAAAACCAAAGCTTTACTTTGTGCTGAGCATGTTTGTAATACTTCGAGCACTGACATAGCAGATGACACTTGGCCAAGACTTCTACAATGCTATAGTTTTGGGCGGTACGTGCAGATGTATTGTGCATTGTGCATTGAAGTGCCCCTTTGGGGGGGTGAATTACAAGGTCAACAACCGGCCTTTTGATATGAAAATCATTAGGCGGTGGTGGGTTTTGACTTGAGGAAGGTTCCTATACATGAGCAACAAGAGCTCCATAAGATTTAGCTCTTATTTGTAGATCTACCATTTCAAAGGTGTAAATGGTAGAAGATCCTTCACCAACTGAAGGATGTTGTGAACCATCGTTGCCCCCTTGTGGGGGTTATGGTTGGTTGGCAATAAGGTTTTGCTACTGCTGAGTGGGAAAAGGATTTTTAAGGACAGCGAGGGTCCTACCAGTATCCTTTTTAGCAATGTATTATGTGCATTCCTGAAGATGTGGATAGCGATAGGTCAGGTGGTCCTCAGCACAAATTTTACAAGGAAATCTAGCGGGTTTATCCTTTTCATCGTCAGGAGGCGCAGTGGCCTTCTGTTTTGGGTTTTGTTGCTTTGTTGACTGCTCCTCAGAAGGAGCGGTCCTTTTCTTATTCTTCTTGTTCTTGCCATTGAGATTTTGTGTAGACTGCACAGAGTTTATCGCAATGGTAGGAAGAGTAATCGATTTGGTAGAGGGGTCAACTGACATCTCAGCAATGTGACCGCTGAGTTGTTTTATAGTAGCCCTAGAGGTTGTGCCAACAATCCCATTGACATGCACTCCAGGGTGTTGAGTAGCGGAAACAATGGAGTTACGAGGGGCATAGGGAATCATGTCGTAAAGAGTGCCAGACTACGAATATATCAAATCTAAGTGTTGGGCATGACGTATGGATTGGTCTTACGAAGTAAGGACTTGTATAACCAGTCTGCTAAGAGATAGTCTGGGAGGGGAGCTATAACTAACCTCCACCTACGTCTCCATTCATGTATATGATCGGAGATGTGGGTGGTGATATCCTGACGTAATGAAGTGAGGAGCTCTGTCCCAGTCTCATAGCAGATAGGTAGCTGGAATTTCTTTAGGAATTCCATTGCTAAAGTGTCGAAGGTGTTTACTGACGCACATGGTAACTCAATGTACCATTTAGCTGCATTGCCAGTGAGGGTGTGGGGAAAAAGACGTAACCAGACACTATCATCCACCATAGAGTTAGAAACATACCAAAGATGGTAGGTGGTGATATGGGTGCCTAGATCCTCCCCTTGCTTTCCTTCGAACTTGGGGATGTCTATTGGTATCTTATGTGGGATCAGTGGAAAAAGTAAGTTGTTGTAAATGGGGTCATTTTTCAGTTTGTATAAGTCGGGTATATCCAAGTTTGCCAAGAAAGGCAGAGATTTGGTGCCCCCAACTCGAACCATGGCAATGACATATGACTTGAGGAGCCTTGCACTCCTCCCATTGTTAGAGTCCCAATATTATACATGGGCTGCATGGTATAGTAGTTTCCCTGAGGTATGGTGTTGTAGTGTGGATTTCCATGGGGATTTTGATACTGGGGTATAGAGTTACCCTTAGGATAAACGGTGCCCCCTTGACTCATTTGAATTTGTGAGTAGGGTGCCCCCATGGATTGGTTGGGACCTCCTTGAGGATTCTCACCCATCACAGTACTTACCATTTGACCTTGATTGACATGAGGAACGCTCAAGTCAATCAGTGACCGACCATGCATGCCTGAGAATAGAGGGGGAACTGTTATGTTCCCTACCACCATGTGCATATTGGGAATGCCCCCAAATGCAAGAATCTAGGGGATTGAACTATATAATGGTAGTCAACCACGTTTTTGGTAGATGGGAACCACACCCATAGTGCCATATTGAGTGTTATAGGGAGCGTTGTATGTGGCACTTGTCAAAGGTATGCAATTTGACACTAAAGGGGTGGAACCCAGCATTGGCTAGGTTCCACTCGTAGACGGTGTCATGTGAGTGGTTGTACTTGGGACAAATGGGATAGCGGGGTTCGCCATCGACAGTGTTGTGGTGACTGTTAACTAGGGAAGTGGTGGAGGACTAAAAGTGTCCCTAAAGTCCCACGACCCGTTAGTCGTCGACGAGATAGATGGAAATGTTCCAAGTACCGAAGCAGGAAATACAAATACCACGATACCTAAGACAGGTTCCAACAGATTCGTGAGAAAAGGGTTAAAGGGAGGAAGGAACCCTTTGGTAAAGAAATCCTCCAACAAACTTGAATCATCGGTTGTACAAACAGATCTCACGTGAGATCTAGGAGACCGATTGCCCGAAGATGGGAAATCCAGTTTAGTGGAACTCAGTGGATCTTCCACAATGAGTAGAGGAAGTCCTAGCAATTGTCTAGAGTGATGACGAGGGCTGAATGTAGCCACAGTGACTGTTATTTTTTATCAATAAATTTTATCATGATATTTGTTAAAGTCTCAAATGATAGCACTTATCCACATAAAAAATATAAAAAATACACAATTGATTAATCAACAAACAAAGGGAAATGACCCTGTTTGATAAGCACCGATCACTGGAGATGAAACCCAGTATCACAGTGAATAACAGAAAGGGCTGCCCAAATGTGCAATTACGGTTACTCTTGAGCTTCGTCGGAACCTTAGATTGAGGGGCCAAGTACTCTCATGAAGATGAGCACCCTCCCAAAAACTGAAGATAGAGTAGGTTTGTCTATGTTGGGTACCAGGGCAGCCTGCCCCAATCACCTTGTGTAAGTCCCTAAAAGCTTGGCCACGAAGGATACCTCAAATCATAGACACTACCTGGGGGACATAGTCACAAATAGTACGCTATGTGGGCAGGATACATGAGTCCCTGACTCAGCTCCAAGATCCCTGAAGGGATCCCCCATACACAGAATACCCAAAGGAGTTTCAAGCAAAGGTGAGCTACCTTCACTTACAATCTGATGTTGTCTCGTATTTTTCTCCACTTTTACTGGAGTGGTCCCGGTAGTATGAGTGCAGTAGGAATTTTCTCTCTTTTAATGACAGTAGTTTGGGATTTTGATCTTGGGTAGTTTACTCACTTTGCCTATCCGAAGATCCTAGCCTGAACTAATGTTTGTTTTCTCAATAAAGAGTTACTGATTGATTTTAGGTCAAATTTATGTGTACTTTTTTATTTTCTTCGGTAAGGGATTTGATGTATGAAATGTGATTAGACTCTGACTCAAAAATTATGCACAAGACAATACTTTAAAGACATTTTCAATTCAATGAAAACAAGTTGTATTCTACAGATGAGAGTCTTTCATATATTCATATTCTTTCCATGCATCTTAGTCACTATAACACATGCATAACCAATGGAAATCTTTACAATTTTTTCTTAACAACTACTTGAGAACCAAAATAAATCAGCTTTTAACCAGCTAAACAGAAGAATGAATAAAAAATTTGGATCTTTCTTTCAGAAAAAAATGCTTTTAATAAAGAAAAACAAAACTTTTTTCCTAAAAAAAATCTTTTAGGACACCTATTTTTCTAACAAAATGCAGCCACAAATCCTCTTTCAGACTATGAGCAGGTTTCCTATCCCTATTGGTTTCCAGACACAGTTGAAAATCAAAGTTTTGGGAGACTAACGCTCTGTAGCAGTGGCCACGAAGAGTTAATAGGTCCACTAACATTGTGTCTATGCAGACACAAAACTTTATAAAGCAGTATGTAGTCTGCTAACCTATTAATGTGGGAAAACAGTCAAAAATAGGGATTTTCAGATCAGATTCAGGGATGAATACATGTAGGCAAGATGCAGCAAGGTTTTGGTGGGTCAAAAATGGAATGCAGAAGTATAGGGAGGTCATATAAGGAGGAGAAAACTGAGAACTGTAGGTAAACCGACAAGTAGAGGTATATTCCCCAACGGAGTTGCCAATTATACTATGGGATAAAATGCATGGTGTATGGAGAATGTAGATACCCTCAAAGGTCTTCCTGGGACCTTCGACAGACTATAAGATTAGTTGCAACAGTCACAAAGTTACATGCATGTTCATAAACAATAACTAACTATCGAAGTAAGTAGATTACCTCAAGCCTTCGTGTATATTTGCTAGAGAGCACAATGTAGCTAGGTGGAAGTCCCCTGAGCCGACTCCAAATCAAGTCCTACCCATACAAGAGACAAGCATAATCATAGCATACAACTCTGATAACTAATACCTGAATATATAAAATAACATACATTTACATATAACTAAGATACTCATGCTAATAGGTATTGGAAAAACAACTGAATGAATGGTAGTACCAACACCACTGACTAGACAGTACAACTCCAGTTCTATATTAATGTTGGAAGAGTGATTACAACCATCTGTTGTATCAACCTTCCCTTACCCTTCCATCTTCTCTCTCTCTCTCTCCCTTCTTACCAGCTTCTCAAGATTTGATTCAATGCTTAACAATCAAGTATGCTATCCTTTCAAATGCTCTGACCTCTATCACCATATCCCTAGCTTTGCTTATGTAGAAATTGAGTTAGGGTTGCCAAGTTCCTCCTTGAGTTCCCTAGGGTAAAAGCAATGCAGTTGCCATGCTTTTCAACTCTTTCCCATTTTCCTCCTTCATTAGGATTATAAATCCTCCCAATAGGTCGAATCTGGATGTTTCCCTGCTTTTCTTGAGTAAATCTAGGAACAAATATCTAGATATTTATGAGTCAATTCATTCCTTTGACCCTTAGAACTTCACTAGGATCCACTAACATTGTTCCAAAACTAGCAACTTGAGTTATTTGGGTCACTAACGCACCCTTAGGCTTGCAGAGAAGATTTATAAAGTAGGTCGTCAGTGCACAACCAGTGTTAGTGTGGAATCAAGGCATGTGATCTTGGTCTTTGCTTCAGTTATCATGTCTTTCCCCTATGACTTGATGAGGAAGTCAATTTGTTGTATAACACCTCACTAAACATAGTAACCAAGGGAGCACACTACATAAGGTAGAACGTGTGGTGTTGGCTGTCGCAAGAGCAATTGAGGAGTTTCCACAGACTATAATAGAAGGTGAATTGAATTCTCGCACAAGTTGTGCGACCACCTGACTAGCCATAGGGAGCATAGTCTCAGCACTACAAGCAGTTGAAAGAGAGAGCGGGACTATAAAAGAGTTTTTTTGGGAGCTGTGCGATAAGGGATATGTGCACAAAATCAACATGTCACAAGGTTCGTGACTGTACATGGGGAGTTGTGCTACCATGCGGGTAGGCTGGGAAGTGATTGTTGGTGTCACTATTCATGACAAGATGTTTGATTTAAGGCAAAAGGGGGGAGGTGACGGGAATTTAAGACACAAATTAACGACAATATTTGGGACAATCTACTGCCAAGAAAGCATTAATGGCCTAGAATTGTGGGGAACAATCAAATTTGAATTCATAAGGCATTATAAAACTCCAGGGGATATCCACAGGATAACACTTGTTCACTTGAGATTTGACCAGTTGATTAGAGCCCAGAGTGTCCAATGTCGAGCAATATTCAAGCTCTGAAGTTCACGAACGATCACATTGTTATAGACATATTTGGGGACCGCAACCCCAATCATATATGTCCATAAACCAAGGGATTCTAAGTCCCTAAAAGTGTTGTTTCATACCCTAAAGGAACAAGTTCAGTTGATTACATCATCTCCCAGAAGTTCTCCACAAAAAAATCCTCAGAACTGGTCAAAACTAGACCATACAGATTGCTCAGTGCTAAGGGTGTGATGCATCTCACCTGGTCAGTGCAAAAAGTGTGATGCATACTGGAAAGCCCTTATGTAGGGTGCGATGGGCGAGAGTAGACAAATGGCAGAGACAGTTTGCAAGTTAGATGATCATGGAATCTTTCATAAACTTCTCCTGTGACTCTTGCCTCTCAAAATTTGCCCAGGGATGAGTAAGAGATCATCAATCTCCAGGTGGAATCAAGAACTATCAGAGAGAAGACACTAATCAAAATCCTAGAAGATGACTCACCCCCCTACAATCTTCTATATATGGATCCCTCATCCCAGAGATCCGGGAGGCTGGAATCTTGTATCTTGTAAGGAAGTGTTGTTGGTTTCCTGGTGGAATATCATAGTGTTGGGTGATCTAAGCTTTTCATGAGGTGAAGAAGGGCTTTCATTCTGGGAGGATGACACTGGGTCAGATCAATGGGTTGTAATCCTCTCTTCTAATCTTTATATCAATAAATTTATTCAAGTTTTCCTCCACATTCTTGTATGTCTGGTAATATATGCATTTGTGTGGTCAATATATATCTGGTCCTATATTGTTTATGATTGTAGATCTCTGCACTTTGAAGGTATTATGCTGCTTTGATTTTACAAGTACTCTTTGAAGTGGAGTGGTCAAGGAAAGAGGGGCAAAGATCTGTCAAAGGGGAGAAGGAACAAGCAGGGAACCAAGTGAAAGATTGAGGTTGGTATTCTTTTCTCCTTTCCCATCTACTTCTCGTAAAGGAAAACGAAAGTAACTTTAATCTGTTTGTTTCTAAGATAGCTACCCATCTTAGTGGGACTAGCAGCTCTGCATAGACACTAGATTTCCCGATAACACACATACCGTTCAAACAAGATGGTGACTACCAGGAGAGGTGTGGGCTTTGTAGAATGTACTGTTGACGAATCCGCACAGAACCCCATGGTGCAGGATGTTCCCAGAGATGTTGGGTATACACCAGAAATCCTGAAATCACCTTGGGCAGCAAGGCCAAAAAAAGATAAGCAGGCAGCGGGACCAGTCTGTATGTCGCCGGGAATCCACAGTTTGGTAAGCTCTCAATGGAAGGAAAGGGTAAGGTTGTCACCATTGAGACAAATGACGAGGAGGAGGACCTATAGACTCCCGTTGATGAGATAGAGGAAGTAGAGGACATGGAAGAGGACATCTAGCCAATGTGCTCTGCAGGAAAATTTCCCAAGTACGTCCCTCCGCGAAAATGGAAAACAAATATACCAAAGGATCTGGATGCCACCAAGAGTGCACTCCAGACCCCGCTCCTCCCTGATGGAATTATGTTTGAGGGGTTGCACCTAGGCTACATTCCCACAATGAAGTTTTAAGATTGGGACCTCGCGGATAGCGAGAAGCTCCTGTTAATGTTGGTACCTTCATCCCTCCATCAGTGATCAAATTTCTCTATTTGCATGCATATTAGGTGTCACATTTGATTAGCTGCATTCCATTAGGTCATGGATCAACTGATGGTAGTGGTTCATTGTCAAATTTCCCTCATGGTCTTTACCTGTTGGCATATTTTCACATGTTCAGGTCATTTACTGTTATTTTTTTTCATTCCATTTACCAAAATCATTTTTAGGGTTTTAGGTCTCATTAGGTCTAGGGTTTGCCACCATGGTCAGCAAAAACTCAAAAAATGGTTAGTAGTAACATGAGGAGGTCTAATAAGTTCATCAGATCAAAATTTCACTAATTGTATGTTTAATAAGTGGTTTTTACCTCAAAACTCTGTTTTGAGGTTAAAAGCAGAGTTTTTATTCCTATGTATAAAATTTTTATGTAATTTCAATTCTTTCTATATGTAATAAGTTCAAAGTTGTTGCCCTTTCTCACCTTGCCAACTCTAGCCACTGCAAACAAAAAACACAAGCATCAATGCATCATTCTACCAAGTGATTAAGAAAAACAAATCAAATGAAAAATAGAGCATATGACCAAAAGTGACTTTGACATTAGAAAAGTGGGTTTGAGATGAGTAAAAATCAAAATTCATCCATATATAAAGTGAAAGGGGTGCCATTTGTCATTTCATTGTGAAAAATACCCTTGGAGAGCAAAACATTGCAATTTGGAGTAAAGGAGATCAACAACCCTGTTTTCCAAAGCAACTTGCCCTGGCACTGCACATCAGAGGCAGTGCACTACGCATCAGGCTGGCGTTGTGCATCACTGGCTTTCTTGCAGCGTTATTTTGCATGAGTGTTGTGCATCAGGAGGGCTCTGTGCATTGGGCCCAGTGCTCTGCGCATCAGTCCAGAACTTCCTAAATCATTCCAAATTGTGCCATAACCCTAAAAAATGTTGCATTTCCATTCTACAAGTAAGTAATCATCATCTTAAAGCTAAATTTGAGGTCATATTTGTGTTCTTCATGAATATTGCATGTTGAAAGTGGAACCCTAGCTTGTCTTCACTATTTTCCATTTCATTGTGCAATTTTCACTCAACCATCACTAAAAGCATCATTAAACCCTTTTTACTCTTTCATTACCCTAAATCATTCCATTTATCCCATTTTACACATCCCACTCCCCTAAAACAACTAAATCCCTTCACCAAACCCTAAACCGCTCACTAAACACTAGTTTCCCAAAACTAATCCCTTCATTCCCCAATTCCATTTCCCAAGAGTAAAATCTCTTCATAATCATCACCCTTTCCCTCTTTCATTAACATCTTTCACCATATCTTCATCTCATTATTTTCCTAAGATAAGCATCAAGCACGATGGCAAGAAACAGTGTCTCAAGTTATGAAGAAGAAACTTTAAGTGACAGTTCAATAGAAGGGAATGTATAGCCTAGGAGACCTCACAGTGTGGGAAAATAATTAGAGAGGAGCCTATAAGTATTGTTGAACTCCTTGCTTTCCCCCTTGCTACCACTTGCTTCAAATACCAATCTTGCTTTGAGTTTTGTGGGATGGTTGAGAGGGTTAAGTATCATCATGAATTAGCAAGGCAATTTGTCATAAACTTGGAAGACAATATGGTACACCTTGCTGGCATCAATTTCACTCTTTCACCAGCCATTATTGCAAAAGCAACTAGAATGCAAAATGTAGGTGAAAGGTGGAACAAAAGACAAAATATCAGCAAGTAGCACTATGAACCATACATTAAAGCCAAATATCATAGTAAATTAGGCAGGTTTTTTCCTTTCAAGTTTTTGGAGGACCAGTATGTTCCACTTATGAAACTCATCATCAAATACTTCACATGTGAGGGAAGGTTCTCCAGACTCTATGCTTATCATATCAGATTACTTATGCCTTTCACCAGGGTTAGAATGAGGAGTATTCCATATTTAATTTGCAAAAACATAGAGAGGATGATTGTGCTTGCAAAGAGAAAACCATACCTACAGTAGCTCAATAGAATTTATCACTTTGTTGTCATCAAGATTATTGTTGTGCATCAGCTCACTCAGTTGGGAGTTCCATGGGAAACCTTCATTGCCCATGAAATCTTCAAGGGGCCTCAAATTTTTGCAGATCTTCAAGAGGAAGGTGGACCTTCTAGGAAACAAAGAGAGCCTGAAATCAAAACAGAGGAGATTCACATTCCTGTATTTATAACTTATGAAAAAGGAACAAGAAGACTATTTACGGCTACCAAATGAGTATTATCTCCACCAGGGGTGGAAGGGGTCTCGTTTCCTTCACCAGATCATAGGAAAATGCTATCTTCACCTAGGGTGAAAGGGGCTTTGCCTTCTTCTTCAATAGAACAGGTATAGGACAAACAAAAGCAACCATTGCATGATGAAGGGCCTTCTAAACGCCAAGACAAGGTTTTTGTTTTGGTTGAGGAAGATGACACTGATTTGGGCTCCCAAAGCTCAAGGCTCAAGGATGTGGTCATCAAGGAGAAAGAAGTTGAGATCCAAGCCTTATCACTTGACCTTGAGAGGGCTAAATGGATCATTAACTACCTTGAGCAAGAGAACAAGCAATTGGAGGACAAACAGACAATCATGGAGATACAAACCATAAAGGAAAAATGCAAGTAGCAAAAAGAAGGAAAATCAAGATGACATCACTAGAGAAAGAAATAGAGGCTGACCAAGAATCATGGTTGGAAAGAGTGAATATCCACCTTGAGAAGCTGCTTGATAAGGCTAACAAGGAAAAGAACATGTTGCACCACATGGCTTATCACTACTTAGCATGGAACAAAATTTGCAAGACAAGGATAAGAAACCTAAAAGCCAAGTTAAGGAGAGCCTTAAAAGCCAAAAAGGAGCAAGATAAACTTAAGATATTGGCTGAGCCTTCCTTGGCTCAGCAAAGCAATTGATAAGCTTGCCTCTTGCCAATTTTGAAGCAATTTGGAGAAATTTTTGTCATTTCATAAATTTTAATTGCAAAACACAGGAAATTTTATCTACATTGAGAAGGTTGGGAATTTTGCAAAATGGCTTGAATTTTTGGATTCCTCATGGAAAAATACTAAAACCCATAAAGTTGCATGAATTTTGGAGGAGATCTGGGTCACCTAAAGGGCGAAAAACACCCAAAAATGCACTCTCTGCCACTTTTTGGACCCACGGGAAGCAGTATTGGGTGAAGTGGTTTTTGAAGGGGCAAATGGACTCCATATCCAAAAATTTGAGTTGTCCTAGAAAGTAGACAAATATGGCTTTCCAACAAGCCATTGTGGAGCTAATTTGGTGAAAAGGAAGGCCTTCAAACTCAGCCTTGAAGTGGCGTTTCACATCAGGCTCATGGCGCTACGCATCAGGCAAAATTTTGCCAATTTTGCTCAAAATCTTAGATTTTCACCTAGTTTTCTACCAACTTGACTTTTTCTTCTCTCATGGTTAAATTCATGATGTAATATGATGTAAATTGATATAATATGATGTAAAAATGATGAAAAATGACTTAAGGAGGTAGATACATCAGTTTTAGGTGGTTTTGAACTAAATGAATCAATTTCCATAGTTTTAGAGGCAAGTTGTTCCACTGCCTATTTTTCAGTTCCTAGTTTAGATCTTGTTGAAATAGCTCCTTGAATCATGAATTCGACCCCTGATGGCTAGCATAGGTGGTTTTACGCCTACATATTATACTTTCTTAGTTATTTTTCAATGTTGGACCCTTGTGGATGCATTGAGCATTATTGTAAATCACTTCTACAGTTTGGCAAGGAAATGAACCAGGGTTTTGCAGCATTTTGTGGGATTCTTGTGGTAATGTGTCGTGGCATTGTTTCTTCATTTGTTATTTAGTGTTTGTCTTATGTGTATATGTGCAAGCATCTATTTCTTTCTTCATAACTAAATGAATCAAGAGAATTAGGTGAAATCCAATGATGTTCAGTGCTCTACCTTGAGGATACATTTAGTTTTTAATGTTTTCTGTTGTTTGAAGAGGACTCATGAATTTTGCATGCTCTCTCTAACTCCTCAACAGTCTTTAGACTTGCCATCACATCCAATTCAAAGTGCTAAAACACTTTCCTACCTCGCCCCACAGAACCTCCTGTAAATCTGAGTTGATTTCCCAGACCCAATGTTGCCTTCCTCATCTTATCCAGAACCAACCATTAAAATAAATCAAATTTCGCTGAGCATATACCTAGCCTAAAATTAGTATTTATATCAGTCATCTCAAGCTTTACTTTCCATATTTTATTTGAGATTAACAAGGAGAGAGCCCTCTCCCGACTTGGTAGGGCTAGCTACCAGGTTAAGCATGGTTTGATGTTATGCTAGACCTACCTTTCTCAGCCTGAGGTAGATTTAGGCCCTAACAATTTCCACATTTAGAGACGGAGAGATTCATGAAGTACAGCATAGAGGGGCCATTCATAACATTACAACCATGAAAATGGTTGCGGGGTGTGGAGAAGGCCGGATTGCTTCATCTGTTGTGAATTCCACACTTTCACCACACACCCATCACTATTTTAATCATCAGGCATCTGTTGTTCTTGGTGCAGGATGGGTACCTATGACTGGAGGAGCCTATTCCCATCATGGTGGATCTCATCCACCGAATTTCTTGGCTTCCCTGTAAGGGAAAGGACCTTGTGATGATAGCAGGAAAAAGTGGTGATTTGGCTCTCGTGGAAGCCATGAAGAAGAAATAAAAGCTCAAGAAGAAAAAGAGGGGTTATACAACCAACAGCATCAAAGATAACGGGGTGTGCATAGCCACCCAACTCTTGGCCGGGAAGGTAATTAGGTAATTTTGCGGAAATGAAGTACCAGCACTGGTAGTTGTGTTGGCTAAACAATGTGCAGAGGGGATCTAATTCAACTGGGCCAAGTTCCTCTACGAGGAATTCTTGATGAACTGAAAAGAAGCCCAAGAGTAGGGTAAGAAATTCCACTACACATGGCTGCTCTTGTCCAATCTGTTGGTAGTGGGATAAATACCAGAGGATAGTCAGTACCCAAGCATCAAACAAGAATTACTAGAGACTGCAAAATAAGCGTCGCTCTGGGCTACCAAGGCCACAAAGCGGATTCATGAGACAAAGATCTTCTGGGTGCTCATGGAGGTGAGCATCTGAATGTGGATTAATAGGACGCTACACCTGTCCCCCATAGTTTACAATAATTTGCGGAGCTTTGTAGACTTCAAGGCAGACATGCACAATATTTACATCAAGGCATGAAAGGATTTGGTGCAACAGTGGACCAAGCTCCCCTTCATCGCCATTGATGATATGATTTTTTCAATTTTAGAATCATGGCCTCCTGAGTGGTACGCCTGGATTTGGTGGAGCTAGATAGGACAGCAGCCCAGAGGAGAAAGGATGAGGCTGAAAAGAGGTGCAATGAAAAAGTGGCAACTAAGGTAAGGGCATTTTGTGAGACAACAAAGGAAACTGCAAAACAGGCAAAGGCCATTGAAGTTGCAGCAGTAGCGCAGACAAAACAGCCACAACAGCATAGCAAGAGGAAGTCCAGGACTTGTCTACGGGATAGCAGGTATCAGAAACAAACTTTTCAGAAGAAGGCATGGACCCTGGCACAACATCTACCCAACTAAAAATGTCGTGCGTCACAGAGAGATCAGGTCCACGGAAAAAGGTCAAGGTCTCCAAATTGACCTTCGACCCAATCACATTGACAGAAGGCGACCTCTAGGACATCAGCAACACAGTTCGTGAGGTCACCAAGGAAGCACTCCAAGAAGCCATGTCAGAGTAGCAAACTATGTTGGGGGCCCTAAGGGTGCAGCTGCAGGAACTACAAGTGTGGCCCCCACAAGAAGGAACCATAACTACCTATGGTGTAGCAGGCACATTAGCAGTAGAGAAGCTACTATGTGCAAAGATGGCCAACACCATAGTGCTACTAAAAGGGGCACTAGCAGTAGAGAATGAGACCGACAAAGCCACGGTTGGATGGATCAAGGGACCTAGCCTTAATTTGGTTGCTCTTCCATGTGACACAATGTACCAGCTACAGGACAGCATAATAACAAAGCTCCATGCCAGGGAGGGTCAGGCGATTCAGGTGATGAATGAGGAAAAGATCAACATCAAACAGCTCAGCCTGCAGCATGACAAACTGGTGTCACAGAACTAGTAGAAAGCGTAGACAGTTGGTGAAGCATTCCGGGGAAGCATCAGAGTATTGGTGATTGTTGATTTTCTTCTATTTTCTCCTACAACCTTCTGCTAAGTAGTTTATTTCATTTCCATTCTACAATTTCATTTCCGCCAAAATTAGAGTAGACATTTCCTGCTTTCATAGATTAGCATTTCAATTCCGCAGTTTCAATTCTGCAAGCGTAGCCTAGCATTTCAATTCCGCAATTTCAATTCTGCAAGTGTAGATTAGTCCTTTCTTGTTTTCATTTCCATTCCACATTTTCATTTAAGCAAGTTAGTTAGTTGCAGTTCAATCTATTTTAGTTTTGCAAGTACCAGCAGGAAAAAAAAACAAAAGGAACCAAATGCCTTTCCATTTCATCCCTTGTAGGAACAAAGATAAACCCGGAAAATTCTTACCCAACACCCCCACCACATCACTGAGTTAACCTTCTCTCTTCTTTGGTAACAAT
This sequence comes from Pinus taeda, assembly GCA_000404065.3. Lineage (NCBI taxonomy): Eukaryota > Viridiplantae > Streptophyta > Pinopsida > Pinales > Pinaceae > Pinus > Pinus taeda. The sequence continues at coordinate 21,646 of APFE031687777.1, read as the reverse complement.
GAGCCAGAAGAACCTATAGGTGAACCTCCTGAGATGAATGAAGATCCTATAACAGAAGAAGAGTTAGAGAACGTTCCATCTTAAGCCATGGCTAAAAACCGAAACAGTAGAAGAGAAGATGAGAGAATAGAAGGTGCCTTTCCCATCTGAGAGACCAATGGAGACATGAAAATGAAAAACATAAGTCCCTCAGCTTTACCTTGCTTCCATGGATTGACTACTGAAGACCCTGAACCTTCCTGTTTGAGTTTGCTGTCCTTTGTCGAACTTACGACTATGCTGAGGACGAGCAAAAGTTGAAACTCTTTCCCTCTACCCTCAAGGATGCAACATTACGCTCGTTCATGGGGTTACCTGGAAATAGTATCACCACTTGGGCTTAGATGCAGCAAGATTTCAATACCAAATACCAAGACTACTGTAGGTCCAAGGAAACCAAGGGAGAAATCTTTCGAATGACCATGGGAAGCGATGAGTCTTTAGAAGATTACGAGGAAAGGTTCCAACTTAGTTATAAATGGGCCAAGTGCACACATGACCCGGAATGTCTGAAGCTGGTTCTACTCCGAGGAGTCCCTGAAGACCTTCTAGACACCCTTCATATGCTGGTTGGAGGGTACATCTACCAACTACCTTATGAGGACATAAAGACCGTGTTTAGAAACCATTCTAGGGCGGCCCGGAAGAGGGGTAGGGGGAATCCTCTTTCAGCTAGTACCACCTTCTCCAAGCATGAGTTTTCTAACCAGATGGAAGACCTCAAAAGTGAGATGAGACAAACTATTGCCATGCAACTTGATACCTTCCGAATTCAGCAAAAGAAAGAGGAAGTTGAGAGGGCTTTGGCCATTTTTTGTCCTAGATGCACGAGGAAGCATCCTAAAAATGAGTTTCCATTGCACTCAATAGAGGTATGTTTCGTTTGTGAGGAAGACCACCCCACCAACCAATGCCCTACCTTGCCTAGATTTAAAGCCATGTACCTAGGGACTGAGGCGGCTACTGAACCTTTCTACTTCCTCAACCAAAGGAGGCCACATGGGCCCAGACCTTACTAGCAGGGGATGCAAGGGACATCCCAAGATTATTATAACCCCAACCAGTCCGCTCATATACCTTCTTGGGGCCCCCTTGCTCATCCTTCCTGGTCCGCACCTCCTTCGTCGTCTTATCCATCTCCATGCCATACTCAACCTACTCCTTATTTGTTTCACTCACATGCCTAGCCACAACCTTAGTGGAATGCACCTCAACTAGGGTGGAGGCCTCAATATAACCCTCCTCCCTCCATTTTTCCTCCACCACTGGCTCAACCACAACCATTACCTCCTACTCCTCCAAGACAACCCCAGATGCCTGCTCAACCAAACCCGAACCCCAACAATAGACAGGCCCAACAGGTATATATTGGGGAGACAACATGCCTTACCTATGCTGTGGAGATCCAGGAGATCAACCTGCGATCTGGGAAGGTCCTTCCAGAGCGCCAACCTCCTCGCCTAGAGGAGGAGGAAGAGAAACAGGAAAGTGAACCCAAAGCCATTCCACCCTTTCCTGAGTGACTCACAATAAACACACAACCCAACCCAGAAGAGACTGAGCTTCTGGGAGAACTCAAGAAGTTGTGTGTGAAAATACCACTTCTCCAGGCCATAAAAGATGTACCGATATACAACAAATTGATTAAGGAGAAGTGTTTCAGGCACCCAGGCAGGCAAAAGAGAGATGCCTCAACTATCAATGTCATAGGACAACTGTCCGATCTTATGTTGGGGCAAGTAATCTGTCCAAAGTATTTGGACCCTGGGAGTCCTATAGTTGATGTTCATATCAATGGCACCATCATCCCCCACACCTTGATTGATCTAGGGGTTTCCATTAATGTGATGACCAGGGACACCATGCTTAAACTCAACCTTTAGAGTTCCTTAAGGAAGACCTCGACAGTAATGCAGTTGGCATATTGCTCCACCGTGACTCCCGAAGGGATTGTGGAAGATCTCTTGGTCTCTGTTGACTCCTAGGAGTACCCTGCGGACTTCTTGGTCCTTCAGCAAAAGGAAAAACTCACTAGATATCCCCTCATTTTGGGAAGGCCTTGGCTAGCTACTGCGGATGCTTACATCAGCTGTCGACTAGGAAGCATGACCATAAAAAATGGGCCTATGTCCAAACAACTGGTCCTATACCCTCCTGCCCAACCTCTGCTAGAACATGACTTACCCTTCTGGTTGGAAGAAGGAGATGAGGATGAGGTCTACTCTTCACCATTATGCATAGTGGAGGCCACCAGGGGAGGTCCTCAAACCGAGGATGATTTGATCGAGAACTTAATCCAAAATCCTCCTCCCGGGGCACTATCCTTAGAAGAGTTGGTGGAAGATACCCAAGCCAGTGCTTTAGTGGACCTCTGTGTGACTGATCCGACCTCTCCCAGAGTTAAAAATGTGGAGCTTGGCCCGGAAAGAACTTTAAATATCAGCTCCTCCCTCTCTCCCTCTCAGGAAAAAGAGCTATGTAGCCTCTTGAATTTCCATTTGGAGGCTTTTGCCTGGAGCTACAAGGAAATGAAAGGAATCCATCCTTCGGTCTGTACCCATCATATTTACATTAAAGAGGACTATAAACTAGTTAGGCAACCTCAGAGGAGAATGAATCCAGCCCTTAAGGACATTCTTAAAGAAGAATTGCAAAAATTGTTGGATGCAAGATTCATCTACCCCATCTCAGACAGCGAATGGGTTTCCCCTCTGGTGTTGCCACCCAAGAAAAATGGGAAGTGGAGAATCTGTGTAGACTATAGAGAACTGAACAAAGCCACCAAGAAAGACCACTTCCCTTTGCCTTTCATAGATCAAGTGTTGGATGGACTGGCAGGAAAGAAGTTTTTTTCTTTCCTAGATGGGTTTAGCGGGTATAATCAGATCCAAATCAGCCTGGAGGACCAAGATAAGACCACCTTCACTTGTCCATGGGGTACCTTTTCCTCCCCAGTCCTTTCCTTTGGGCTATGCAATGCTCCTGCCACTTTCTAGAGAGCTGTACTGAGCATCTTTGCCAAGCTGGTTCATGATTCGGTGGAAATCTATATGGATGACTTTACTCCTTATGGGTCTAGCTTCCAGGAAGCGTTTTCCAACTTGGGAAAAGTTTTAAGCAAGTGCATTGAGATGAACCTGTCCCTCAGCCCTGAAAAATGTGAATTCCTGATTACTGAAGGGACCGTGTTAGGTCATACCATTTCTCACCAAGGATTATAGGTGGATCCTAACAAAATTGCTATCATAAAAAAGGTTCCACCTCCTCAGAAGGTAAGAGATGTTCGGAGTTTCCTAGGCTTAGCAGGATATTATAGAAGATTCATTAAAGATTTCAGTAAGCTAGCCTCGCCATTGTTTGGCCTCTTAGGAAAATATTTCAAGTTTAAATGGACTGACGACTGTCAAGGGCTATGAATGAGTTGAAAGATAAGTTAGTTTCCGCCCAATTTTGAGAGGCCCAAACTAGGTCGTACCTTTCCACATCCACACTGATGCCTTGAACAAAGCCATAGGGGAAGCCTTAGGACAAGTTGAGGACAAACTTCCATATACCATATACTTTGTCAGCAAAAACCTGTCCAAGGTAGAAATGAACTATACTATAATTGAGAAAGAGTTCCTGGCCATGGTCCATTCTCTAAACAAGTTTCGACACTACATCACTGGCTATCAAACATTTGTACATACTAATCATGCTGCAATTAGATATTTAATGAATAAGCCTGATGTAAATGCTCGTATCATTAGATGGTTACTTTTGTTGCAGCAGTTTGATTTGACTATCGTTGACAAACCGGGTAAAGAAAATGTTTTTTTTGACTTCTTGTCTAGATTGGATTTGCCTGCAGGTGAAGAAGGAATAGTGGATGACCAGATGCCAGATGAACATCTATTTTCTATCTCAGTACTCGCTTCATGGTTTGCTGATATAGCAAACTACTTGGTCTCAGTATAGTTCCCTCTGCATCTATCCTCAAAGGAGAAGAGCAGAATCGTGAGGAAGAGTGCCCCATTCACTTGGATTAGGGGCATCCTATTCAAACGTGGCCCCGATCAGATCTTGAGGTGTCGTGTTAGGGAGGAGGAAGTCTTTGACATCCTCCTAACCTGTCACGATGGACCCTATGGAGGCCATTTTGCAGCAAAGAGGACTGCCTTCAAAATTATATAGGCAGGCTACTATTAGCCCACTCTTCATCAAGATGTCAGAATATACATCAGTCAATGTGACCGATGCCAGAGGATGGGGAAACCGACCCCAAGGGATGAAATGCCTCTCCAACCTCAAGTGACCCTCGAACCATTTGAGAAGTGGGGCATGGATTTTGTGGGTCCTATCAACCCTCCTTCGAGGCAAAGGTCTTACATCATTGTGTGCACATACCACCTGACAAAGCGGGTAGGAACCAAGGTAATCAAAGCAGCGACAGAAGAAAAGGTGGCTGAGTTTTTAAGAGAAAACATCTTCTACAAATTTGG
>APFE031687777.1:0-16055 GCA_000404065.3 Pinus taeda | reverse complement strand
CCTGAAGAATTGTTGCAGGTTGCAGGAATACAATGCAGAAAGGAGGCCTCCCAAAACAAGGACAGGGGTCCCTACCAAGTTACCAGGCATCTTTACATACACTCCCTCCATGGACACTCATTTTTTTCAAGATTCGGACACAATATGGTCGAGGTTCAACCTTCTACAGGAAGTTTCAGGACTTTCTACAGGAAGTTCTGCGTTTCTACAGGAAACATCCCGTAGAGCCTTTGGGTAGGCTAGAATCGATTATGGAGAGGGATTTGAAGCTTGAAATCTGTTGATGAGGCATGCAACCACTCTTTTCTTCCATCATCCACTTGTTTCATCTCCTTCCACCACCATTGCCACAATCTAGTTGAATATTCCTGCACAGTCATACAAGAGTCATGTTTCCTCAGATTAAAATTTGTTTTTTTCAAGTGACAAATCAAGCATGCAGAGGCTCACACACTTTACCTGACAAGGCTCCATCAGGACCCTGTCGGATGGCCTCGTGGGATCCGAACGAGCTCGGTTATGCCAAAGAGACAGGTTGTTGACACGTGGGAAGTGTCGAGTCGAGGAGAATCGGAAGTGTGAAAGAAATGGCGGTGGTGAATGGCAGAAGGAAGGATTTGGTGGTCAGAGACACGCCAAAGAATGATGGTTGTGATGTTGGCTGTTAAGACCTGAGGCACAGATAGGACCAAGCACGACACCTGCATTATGGTGCGCAATCTGTCAGAAGGAGGAAAACATACTATGGATAATTGTCACCTATTGCAAAAGTATACACAGACATCCCAACAATTGTTTTGTAATTTTTACAGATTGGTAGGCCATGATGAACGCACCTGCCAAAGATACAAACTAATTATGGATTAGACTCCTACCTATAGGGTACAGACTGAAATGTGAGCCCTCAACCCAAATGCAGGGATGACATGCGCTAGATTTTAGCGGTGTGGTTGAGTTCGAGGTGGAATGGAACTAGGAAAGGGTCGCAGACAACTATTTTTTTTCTGATTGCAGAGGGGCAGGGCACTATGCCCACGACTATACAAAACCGAAAAGGACATCATGTTTGTATTGTATTCATTTTGATCATGAGGTAGAAGACTGCCCTTCGCTGATAGTGAGGATGCACAAAAAAGGGTTACTCTAGCCCTCTCTGATTCAAAATTTGCAGATGATGAGGTCTGAGTTGCACGAAGAAGACCCAAATGTGAACATGATGCTCAGGAGCAGTATGAACATAGGTGATGATAAAGGGAAGAAGCCAGAAGAAAGTTTGTGGGTTTGCAAGGCTCCTACAAAGGAACCTGAGTTTGATTTTGAACACGCGAAGGAGACATTCATGGAAGCTAAGAAGAGCTTCACGGAGGCCTCCACTTCAGGTAGTAAGGATCAACTAGAACCAGGTATGGATCCTTCACTGCTCACTACCTTTCTGGAGACATGCATGAAACTACTCTACGACAGAAAGGCAGTCAAAGGACTACAAGAACTTATCACTAGGTGTGTGGGGTCAAGAGAACCGTGCGTGGTCCAAAAACTTGTAAAGCATGCATTACACACAGGAAGGGAAATGAGGTTGACTGCGCAAATTGGAAAGTATGAAATGAATTAGGTAATCCTGGATCTTGGATCAAATGTGAATTTACTAGCAAAACAAATATGGGAACGCATGGGTAGCCCCATGCTACAGTGGTCTCCTATCTAGTTACAAATGGCGAACCAACAGAAGATTTTGTCCATGGGAAGATCGCAAGGGGTATTAGTAGATATTGAAGGTGTGATCACACAGGTGGATTTTGAAGTGATATAGATTGTCAATGATAGTAATCCCTATCCCTCAATACTAGGAATATATTGGGTCACTAATATGAATGGAGTCATAAATCTAAAGAAGCACAAAATGATCTTTGAGAAAAAGTCACTATGTGTTGTAGTACCGCTAGATCTAGCCGAAGGAGCATGATACACTAAACCAATGTGCAATGATGATAGTGATGAAGATCTCGATTGTATTTGCAAGGTAACTATGCAAGAACAAGATGGGGTGAATTTTACTACAGATGGAATAATTTCGTGGGAGCACGAAAGCTCCTACACTTCAGATTCATACGAAGAAGTAGAACGATGGCAGAATCAGCTACATGAAGTAACAACGCTTAATTGCAACATGATGGTTAGATCACTATGTTGCATGATAACAGAGGCAAGGGAGCTGTTGACATATGATGGATTAATAGTGGTGGATGAATTTCTAAGCAAATTTGAAAGCACAGTACCAGAACAGTAGCGATTTGATGCTCTGAAATGGGCACTATATGCAACACCCACACAATGGTGGGGTACGCATCAAGAAAGTTTTGAGGACTGGTGTGGATTCAGAAGGATGATGAGCCTATACTTTGGGAAGCTCCAACACAGAATGCGAGCCAATCAACTAGGGTGGAACAACTTGCATGCCCACCTTTTCCGATGGGTATGGACATATGTTATATAGACCGCACAAGCGCACACCACTCCCAGAATAGAGAATTGGAACAAACAGTAGCCACAGGAAAGGCGACGCGCATTACCAATCATCAACGAAGAGGCATTCAATAGGGTGTGTGAAGTAATGAACAAGGTTCACCAAGCGAAACAAACTGATTGGGACCTGTGCCTACCAGCAGTTCGATGGGCCTATAGGACCATGTCCAAACCCCTAAGCACGGAAATGATTCCAAAGGTGCGGAATAGAGTAGAGACCATAATTTCTGAAGAGAATACAAAATGGAATCCACACGTAATGGCTCCCACAGTTGTGATAGTGCATGAAGACCAGGAGGAAGAAATCACACAGCTATGTGAGGTCGAACATATAAGGATTCAAAAAGCCATTTGAAGAAGGAACCTTAGACTTCGCAAACTCGAAAAGGACTGTGTACGATTGAGGAAGAAAAGCATTTTGATGGATGCTGAGATCAAGAGGCTGGAAAACCAGATCACGCAAGCATGTATCATCAATAAACCAAGGATGATAAGGCCAGATACAGATGATCACAACACTGCATTAGAATATTGTCATTGAGAATTTATGATTCTATTGCCTTGGATACAACCGACCTCATGTTATAGGATACCCTCAAAGGTCTTCCTGGGACCTTCGGCAGACTGTAAGACTAGCTGCAATCGTCACAAAGTTACATGCATGTTCATAAACAATAACTAACTATTAAAGTAAGAGATTTAGATTACCTCAAGCCTCCATGTAGATTTGTTGGAAAGCACAATGCAGCTAGGTGGAAGTCCCCTGAGCCAGCTCCATATCAAGTCCTACACATAGAAAATAATAGCATAATCACAGGATGCAACTCTGATGACTAATACCTAAATATATAAAAGAACATCTAATTACATATAACTAAGATACTCATGCTAATAGGTATTGGACAAACAACTGAATGAATGATAGTACCAACACCACTAAGTAGACAATACAACTGCAGTTCTATATTAATGTTAGAAGAGTGATTACAACCATCTGTTGTATCAGCCTTCCCTTACCCCTCCGACTTCTCTCTCTCTCTCTCCCTTCTTACTAACTTCTCAATATTTGAGTCAATGCTCAACTATTAATGTTGTTCCCGAACTAGTAACTTGAGTTAGTTGGGTCACTAATGCACCCTTAGGCTTGTAGGGAAGCTTTATAAAGTAGGTTGTTAGTTCACAGCCAGCATTAGTGTGGAATCAAGGCATGTGATCTTGGTCTTTGCTTCAGCTATCATGTCTTTCCCCTCTGATTTGATGAGGAGGTCAAGTTGTTATATAACAGATGCCCCCTAAAGTGCGAGATCAGAGGCTGTGACGATGGCCAAAATAATTTACTTAACTGTAATTTCCCTTTAAAAAAGTAAGAGAGGATTGGAGCTTCGGGTGGTACAGTAAAACTGATACCACACATATATAAAACTACTAAAATCATGTCTTGAGTCAGAGTTCCTTTCTCATAAAAGAGATATGACGATGTTGGCCGCCGATAAGCACAATGTGGATCTAGTGTCATAATAGGATCATTGTAATGAGCTGTCTCCAAAAACAATATGCACAACCTGGGAGAGGAAACAAGGCTGATTGATGCAAGCTTCTACCCAAGGTCTTGATATCTGCTTCACCGAACAACATAGATCGATACATGTGATTATATGCGTTGATGTCAAATATGCACGAAATCATTTGGTTATTTGTCAATAATGGATATTGTTAACAAATGCATGGAAGGCCACCAATAATGGTGATGGTCTCCAAGATGCACAGTACAATCTAATGAGTGTGAAAGATGTTTTTTTCGTCAAACACCCGTAGAATCGCTTAACCAGGAGCTGATAATGAGAACCCCTAATCAAACACAAGGCAACCTGCCACTAATGTCTACAAGTACCAAGGCACTGAATCTATTTCTGGGTTGTCTTCCTAGATAGAGTGTTGAAGTCGATAGGAATATTCCTGTCTAAAGGTAGGCAATAATGTGTCCTACATCAATCGACATGAAATGGCACAAGAATGATTTGTTTTTTGAGGAATCTTTGAGCATTGGGTCTAAACGATAGAGGGCATGATGGAAGGATATGCTTGATGGGTTGATGGAGGAAACAAAAGGTTAACCCTTTGAATAATAGAAGGCACAACAATGGTTTTAACCATGCAGCACTAGAATCATGAACACCAAAGAGTGTTAGGATACAGAGATGAAAGAACATCGGGGTATTTAGGCTAAACTCATAGGATGGTAGGATTTATATTGAGAGGCCGTCACAAGGAAGGTTTATCTGAGGGAGTGCCATGTTCAAGGGAACGACTACTGTCAAACCACACTTTCTAATACTGAATGCAAATGTATTGTCTACTTTCCCCATCTTATTAGTTTAGTGAGTCCAGACGGGTAAACTCGTCGATCTTTTCATGTTTTAAGAGTCTGAAGAGGACCACATAAAGAACGACTCTATACCCTATCTGATTAGTTTAATGAGTCCAGACAGAATAACTCGTCGATTTTTTCATGTTTTGAGAGTCTGAAAAAGGATCGTAAAGAGCAACTCTAGGTGGTCCCTTTGTGATATTTTTTAACTGGGTGCGAAAAAAGGTTAATAGTATATCCAGATCAGTTACTTTTCCGTAAGTTAATCTATTGAATCCAGATAAAGAGAAACCAATGTTCAATAGATGTTGACCTCATTTTATTACGAGTAAGAGGAGACGGAATAAACTCGTTTTTCGTTGTGAATTTTTAATGAATCACGCAATGACAAACTCAATACTTTCATCAAACAAGTCAAATGAAGAAAACTCAAGGTATATTTTTTAGTTTAGTGAGCGAGGAAAAAGAGGATAAATAACTGCTCATTCCCCCTTCGTAGATTTAAAAAGCCCGAAGGAGGGCAAAAACTCAGGGATTTTTCGATTTAAGAGCGAGAAATGGTCCCAAAAAAGAAAGTGCTCATGTCGTTGCCATATATTTTTAACGAGCCCGGTGACAAAAACTAGGGATTTTTCAGTTTAACAAGTAAGAAAAGTGCTTAAAATAATGCTCGGGTCATCTTTATAAATGTTTAACGAGCCTAAAGACAAAACTCAGGATTTTTCAGTTTAATGAGCAAGACAAAAATGCCTAAAAAGAATGCTCTAATGGTCTTTTTCAGTTTAATGAGCTAGAAAAAGAGCAAAACAGAGATGCTCATGCCATCATTGTATGTGTTTAATGAGCCCAACGATGACAAACTCGAGGATTTTTCAATTTTTTAGAGCAAGAAAATATCCTATAAAAGAAAAGCATTGTTTGAGAATTGCATGCAGTATTTTTTGGTTTTTGAATGCTTATGTAATGTTACAAAGCACATGCCTATTACAATACCAGGCATAATACTTTTTCATATAGAGCCCATTTCTGGGCTCTACGAGTTGACCCCTTCCCAGTCTTAATTGTGGTTTGGGTGATTGAGTAATTGTCGTTACCTTATCGAGATCAATCCTAATCCTGTACTTAGAGACAATGAATCCAAGTAAGTGTCCAGGCTCGATGAAGAAAACACATTTATGCGGATTCAAGAAGATGTTGTAAAATCTTCACCTTAGAAATATTTCTCTTAAATGGTTTGGGTGTTGCATTCATTTCCTGGAAAGAGTTGGAAGGTCATCCAAGTAAGTTTGAACGAAATGCCTGATATCGTAAAATGCGTAGTCCATGGCTCTTTGAAAAGTTTCTCCAGCATTCTTTAAATCGAATGGGAGTTTTCAATAGGAAAATATGCTCCATGGGCAGACGAAGGTGGTTTTATGCTGGTCTTTGGGTTTTATAGAAATCTAGTTGTAACCTAGGAATCCATCCATGAATGAAAATGATTCACAACCAAGATAGTAGTTGATGATTTGGTCGATGAACGATGTCAGATAATTATCCTTAGGACACACGACATTCAAGTCTCGATAATCGACACACACATGGATGGTTCCTTGTTTTTTATTTACGGGAACTAGATTGGAAACCCATTCCATTAAAGGAACATGATAGACAAAACCAACATGTAACAATTTTTCTACTTCTTTTTTTATGACTATCGATTTGTGGGGATGGACCGGTCAAAGTCTTTGACAGACTACTTTTGCATTTTCATAAAGCTTGATCTCATACTTGAAAATAAACAAATCTATGTCAGACATTTCCTCATAAGCCCAGGCGAATACATCATGGAATTCCTTAAATAGGCAGGTGAAGCTTGCAATTTCCTCAGGATTGCAATCAACTCCAATCTGGATGTTTTCCAGGATGCCTGTCTTGACTGAAATATCGATGAGCAATGCCTTTGAATATTACCCATGTTTCCTTCTACATCCAAAGTTTGGATGGTCGTATAGGGTGAGGAAATGATTTCTAGTATGTCAGGGGACAGGATTTAAAGAGGCATCATGTCCGAATCAGATATCGAAACACGATGGTGCGAATCCTCCCAAGGTTGCTCTCCTAAACTCATGATTTCTCGAATAGCTTCATCCGCAGGTAGGACTTGATTGAGTAGATAAAAAGGAGGAGTAGTTATGGGAGGGGCAATGGTACTATTGGCCAGAACCAACATGACTGGAGATGTGGATGCAGATTGAATGGCTTGGTAGGCCAATTCAGCTGGTGACAATAACATTTGTTTTTTGTATGTGGTAAGGTCAGAAGGAGCCAGTAGGATCCATGGATCAGTCTATTCATGAGGAATAGATAAAATCATGTTGACTGAATGTGGAACCTTAGGTGACTGAAGAGGGAAACAACCCATGAGCGAAGAAGCCTTCAATAGACTAGTACTGAGACTGACGTAAGAGTCAGGTACACCACCTACTAGGGGTATGGAGCCGCTTGGGAACGGGGAATAATCTGGGATGAAGAAAGACAGTTGATCTACTATAACTACCTTTCCATCCAATGGAAATAGGATGATGTGAAAGATACTAGATACGAGGGCCGTCATGGAATATGACCAATGGTGACTCAGTAAGACATTATAGTCAAGTTTTTTGTCTACAACTTCTTTGTCCACCATTACCATTTTCCCATACAAGGTGATGGGGTAGCTAGCTAGGTAACCTTTTGGGATGAAAGTGTGGTTGTAGAAAGCTTTAAGGTAATCCGACGGCAGGGATAGGGTTGGAGAACCTAGGGTGAGCCAACATGAAGCCAACATGACGCAAGTAGAAGCACCTTCATCTATGACAGTTCTGTGTATACCTTTACTTTTCGAAGAAATTTGGACTTGAAATGCAAGCTAGTGAGAAAGGGGAGTTTTACACTTTTCCATGTCAAAAATAGCAAGCATGGAATCCTGTGGGTCGATACCACCAATAGCTAAAACCAAAGCTTTACTTTTTGCTGAGCATGTTTGTAATACTTCGAGCACTGACATAGCAGATGACACTTGGCCAAGTCTTCTACAATGCTATAGTTTTGGGCGGTACATGCAGATGTATTGTGCATTGTGCATTGAAGTGCCCCTTTGGGGGGGTGAATTACAAGGTCAACAACCGGCCTTTTGATATGCAAATAATTAGGCAGTGGTGGGTTTTGACTTGAGGAAGGTTCCTATACATGAGCAACAAGAGCTCCATAAGATTTAGCTCTTATTTGTAGATCTACCATTTCAAAGGTGTAAATGGTAGAAGATCCTTCACCAACTGAAGGATGTTGTGAACATCGTTGCCCCCTTGTGAGGGTTGTGGTTGGTTGGCAATAAGGTTTTGCTACTGCTGAGTGGGAAAAGGATTTTTAAGGATAGCGGGGGTCCTACCAGTATCCTTTTTAGCAATGTATTAAGTGCATTCCTGAAGACGTGGATAGCGATAGGTCAGGTGGTCCTCAGCACAAATTTTATAGGGAAATCTAGCGGGTTTATCCTTTTCATCGTCAGGAGGCGCAGTGGCCTTCTGTTTTGGGTTTTTTTGCTTTGTTGACTGCTCCTCAGAAGGAGCGGTCCTTTTCTTATTCTTCTTGTTCTTGCCATTGAGATTTTGTGTAGACTGCACAGAGTTTATCGCAATGGTAGGAAGAGCAATCGATTTGGTAGAGGGGTCAACTGACATCTCGGCAATGTGACTGCTGAGTTTTTTTACAGTAGCCCTAGAGGTTGTGCCAACAATCCCATTGACATGCACTCCAGGGTGCTGAGTAGCGGAAACAATGGAGTTACGAGGGGCATAGGGAATCATGTCGTATAGAGTGCCAGACTACGAATATATCAAATCTAAGTGTTGGGCATGACGTATGGATTGGTCTTACGAAGTAAGGACTTGTATAACCAGTCTGCTAAGAGATAGTCTGGGAGGGGAGCTATAACTAACCTCCACCTACGTCTCCATTCATGTATATGATCGGAGATGTGGGTGGTGATATCCTGACGTAATGAAGTAAGGAGCTCTGTCCCAGTCTCATAGCAGATAGGTAGCTGGAATTTCTTTAGGAATTTCATTGCTAAAGCGTCGAAGGTGTTTATTGACGCACATGGTAACTCAATGTACCATTTAGCTGCGTTTCCAGTGAGGGTGTGGGGAAAAAGACGTAACCAGACACTATCATCCACCATAGAGTTATCAACATACCAAAGATGGTAGGTGGTGATATGGGTGCCTAGATCCTCCCCTTGCTTTCCTTCGAACTTGGGGATGTCTATTGGTATCTTATGTGGGATCAATGGAAAAAGTAAGTTGTGGTAAATGGGGTCATTTTTCAGTTTGTATAAGTCGGGTATATCCAAGTTTGCCAAGAAAGGTAGAGATTTGGTGCCCCCAACTCGAACCATGGCAATGACATATGACTTGAGGAGCCTTGCACTCCTCCCATTGTTAGAGTCCCAATATTATACATGGGTTGCATGGTATAGTAGTTTCCCTGAGGTATGGTGTTGTAGTGTGGATTTCCATGGGGATTTTGATACTGGGGTATAGAGTTACCCCTAGGATAAACGGTGCCCCCTTGACTCATTTGAATTTGTGAGTAGGGTGCCCCCATGGATTGGTTGGGACCTCCTTGAGGATTCTCACCCATCACGGTACTTACCATTTGACCTTGATTGACATGAGGAACGCTCAAGTCAATAAGTGACTGACCATGCATGTCTGAGAATAGAGGGGGAACTGTTATGTTCCCTACCGCCATGTGCATATTGGGAATGCCCCCAAATGCAAGAATCTAGAGGATTGAACTGTATAATGGCAGTCGACCATGTTTTTCGTAGATGGGAACCACACCCATAGTGCCATATTGAGTGTTATAGGGAGCGTTGTATGTGGCACTTGTCAAAGGTATGCAATTTGACACTAAAGGGGTGGAACCCAGCATTGGCTAGGTTCCACTCGTAGACGGTGTCGTGTGAGTGGTTGTACTTGGGACAAATGGGATAGCGGGGTTCGCCATCGACAGTGTTGTGGTGACTGTTAACTGGGGAAGTGGTGGAGGACTAAAAGTGTCCCTAAAGTCCCACGACCCGTTAGTCGTCGACGAGATAGATGGAAATGTTCCAAGTACCGAAGCAGGAAATACAAATACCACGATACCTAAGACAGGTTCCAACAGATTCGTGAGCAAAGGGTTAAAGGGACGAAGGAACCCTTTGGTAAAGAAATCCTCCAGCAAACTTGAATCATCGGTTGTCCAAACAGATCTCACGTGAGATCTAGGAGACCGATCGCCCGAAGATGGGAAATCCAGTTTAGTGGAACTCAGCGGATCTTCCACAATGAGTAGAGGAAGTCCTATCAATTGTCTAGAGTGATGACGAGGGCTGAATGTAGCCACAGTGACTGTTAATTTTTATCAATAAATTTTATCATGATATTTGTTAAAGTCTCAAATGATAGCACTTATCCACATAAAAAATATAAAAAATACACAATTGATTAATCAACAAACAAAGGGAAATGACCCTGTTTGATAAACACCGATCACTGGAGATGAAACCTAGTATCACAGTGAATAACAGAAAGGGCTGCCCAAATGTGCAATTACGGTTACTCTTGAGCTTCGTCGGAACCTTAGATTGAGGGGCCAAGTACTCTCATGAAGATGAGCACCCTCCCAAAAACTGAATATAGAGTAGGTTTGTCTATGTTGGGTACTAGGGCAGCCTGCCCCAATCACCTTGTGTAAGTCCCTAAAAGCTTGGCCACGAAGGATACCTCAAATCACAGACACTACCTGGGGGACATAGTCGCAAATAGTACGCTATGTGGGCAGGATACATGACTCCCCGACTCAGCTCCAAGATCCCTGAAGGGATCCCCGATACACAGAATACCCAAAGGAGTTGCAAGCAAAGGTTAGCTACCTTCACTTACAATCTGATGTTGTCTCATATTTTGCTCCACTTTTACTGGAGTGGTCCCGGTAGTATGAGTGCAGCAGGAATTTTCTCTCTTTTAATGACAGTAGTTTGGGATTTTGATCTTGGGCAGTTTACTCACTCTGCCTATCCCAAGGTCCTAGCCTGAACTAATGTTTGTTTTCTCAATAAAGAGTTACTGATTGATTTTAGGTCAAATTTATGTGTACTTTTTTATTTTCTTCGGTAAGGGATTTGATGTATGAAATGTGATTAGACTCTGACTCAAAAATTATGCACAAGACAATACTTTAAAGATATTTTCAATTCAATGAAAACAAGTTGTATTCTACAGATGAGAGTCTTTCATATATTCATATTCTTTCCATGCATCTTAGTCACTATAACACATGCATAACCAATGGAAATCTTTACAATTTTTTCTTAACAGCTACTTGAAAACCAAAATAAATCAGCTTTTAACCAGCTAAACAGAAGAATGAATAAAAAATTTGGATCTTTCTTTCAGAAAAAATGCTTTTAATAAAGAAAAACAAAACTTTTTTCCTAAAAAAAATCTTTTAGGACACCTATTTTGCTAACAAAATGCAGCCACAAATCCTCTTTCAGTCTATGAGCAGGTTTCCTATCCCTATTGGTTTCCAGACACAGTTGAAAATCAAAGTTTTGGGAGACTAATGCTCTGTAGCAGTGGCCACGAAGAGTTAATAGGTCCACTAACGTTGTGTCTATGCAGACACAAAACTTTATAAAGAACTATGTAGTCTGCTAACCTACGTTAATGTGGGACAACAGTCAAAAATAGGGCTTTTCAGATCAGATTCAGGGATGAATACATGTAGGCAAGATGCAGCAAGGTTTTGGTGAGTCAAAAATGGAATGCAGAAGTATAGGGAGGTCATATAAGGAGGAGAAAACTGAGAACTGTAGGTAAACCGACAAGTAGAGGTATATTCCCCAACGGAGTTGCCAATTCCACTATGGGATAAAATGCATGGTGTATGGAGAATGTAGATACCCTCAAAGGTCTTCCTGGGACCTTCGACAGACTATAAGATTAGTTGCAACAGTCACAAAGTTACATGCATGTTCATAAACAATAACTAACTATCGAAGTAAGTAGATTACCTCAAGCCTTTGTGTATATTTGCTATAGAGCACAATGTAGCTGGGTGGAAGTCCCCTGAGCCGACTCCAAATCAAGTCCTACCCATAGAAGAGACAAGCATAATCATAGCATACAACTCTGATAACTAATACCTGAATATATAAAATAACATACAGTTACATATAACTAAGATACTCATGCTAATAGGTATTGGAAAAACAACTGAATGAATTATAGTACCAACACCACTGACTAGACAGTACAACTGCAGTTCTATATTAATGTTGGAAGAGTGATTACAACCATATGTTGTATCAACCTTCCCTTACCCTTCCATCTTCTCTCTCTCTCTCTCCCTTCTTACCAACTTCTCAAGATTTGATTCAATGCTTAACAATCAAGTATGCTATCCTTTCAAATGCTCTGACCTCTATCACCATATCCCTAGCTTTGCTTATGTAGAAATTGAGTTAGGGTTGCCAAGTTCCTCCTTGAGTTCCCTAGGGTAAAAGCAATGCAGTTGCCATGCTTTTCAACTCTTTCCCATTTTCCTCCTTCATTAGGATTATAAATCCTCCCAATAGGTCGAATCTGGATGTTTTCCTGCTTTTCTTGAGTAAATCTAGGAACAAATATCTAGATATTTATGAGTCAATTCATTTCTTTGACCCTTAGAACTTCACTAGGATCCACTAACATTGTTCCAAAACTAGCAACTTGAGTTATTTGGGTCACTAACGCACCCTTAGGCTTGCAGAGAAGATTTATAAAGTAGGTCGTCAGTGCACAACCAGTGTTAGTGTGGAATCAAGGCATGTGATCTTGGTCTTTTCTTCAGTTATCATGTATTTCCCCTATGACTTGATGAGGAAGTCAATTTGTTGTATAACACCTCACTAAACATAGTAACCAAGGGAGCACACTACATAAGGTAGAACGTGTGGTGTTGGCTGTCGCAAGAGCAATTGAGGAGTTTCCACAGACTATAATAGAAGGTGAATTGAATTCTCGCACAAGTTGTGCAACCACTTGACTAGCCATAGGGAGCATAGTCTCAGCACTACAAGCAGTTGAAAGAGAGAGCGGGACTATAAAAGAGTTTTTTTGGGAGCTGTGCGATAAGGGATATGTGCACAAAATCAACATGTCACAAGGTTCGTGACTGTACATGGGGAGTTGTGCTACCATGCGGGTAGGCTAGGAAGTGATTGTTGGTGTCACTATTCATGACAAGATGTCTGATTTAAGGCAAAAGGGGGGAGGTGACGGGAATTTAAGACACAAATTAACGACAATATTTAGGACAATCGACTGCCAAGAAAGCATTAATGGCCTAGAATTGTAGGGAACGATCAAATTTGAATTCATAAGGCATTATAAAACTCCAGGGGCTATCCACAGGTTTACACTTTTTCACTTGAGATTTGACCAGTTGATTAGAGCCCAGAGTGTCCAATGTCGAGCAATATTCAAGCTCTGAAGTTCACGAATGATCACATTGTTATAGACATATTTGGGGACCGCAACCCCAATCATATATGTCCATAAACCAAGGTATTCTAAGTCCCTAAAAGTGTTGTTTCATACCCTAAAGGAACAAGTTCAGTTGATTACATCATCTCCCAGAAGTTCTCCACAAAAAACTCCTCAGAACTAGTCAAAACTGGACCATACAGATTGCTCAGTGCTAAGGGTGTGATGCATCTCACCTGGTCAGTGCAAAAAGTGTGATGCATACTGGAAAGCCCTTATGTAGGGTGCGATGGGTGAGAGTAGACAAATGGCAGAGACAGTTTGCAAGTTGGATGATCATGGAATCTTCCAGAAACTTCTCCTGTGACTCTTGCCTCTCAAAATTTTCCCAGGGATGAGTAAGAGATCATCAATCTCCAAGTGGAATCAAGAACTATCAGAGAGAAGACACTAATCAAAATCCCAGAAGATGACTCACCCCCCTACAATCTTCTATATATGGATCCCTCATCCCAGAGATCCGGGAGGCTGGAATCTTGTATCTTGTAAGGAAGTGTTGTTGGTTTCCTGGTGGAATATCATAGTGTTGGGTGATCTAAGCTTTTCATGAGGTGAAGAAGGGCTTTCATTCTGGGAGGATGACACTGGGTCAGATCAATGGGTTGTAATCCTCTCTTCTAATCTTTATATCAATAAATTTATTCAAGTTTTCCTCCACATTCTTGTATGTCTGGTAATATATGCATTTGTGTGGTCAATATATATCTGGTCCTATATTGTTTATGATTGTATATCTCTGCACTTTGAAGGTATTATGCTGCTTTGACTTTACAAGTACTCTTTGAAGTGGAGTGGTCAAGGAAAGAGGGGCAAAGATCTGTCAAAGGGGAGAAGGAACAAGGAGGGAACCAAGTGAAAGATTGAGGTTGGTATTCTTTTCTCCTTTCCCATCTACTTCTCGTAAAGGAAAACGAAAGTAACTTTAATTTGTTTGTTTCTAAGATAGCTACCCATCTTAGTGGGACTAGCAGCTCTGCATAGACACAAGATTTCCCGATAACACACATACAGTTCAAACAAGATGGTGACTACCAGGAGAGGTGTGGGCTTTGTAGAGTGTACTGTTGACGAATCTGCACAGAACCCCATGGTGTAGGATGTTCCCAGAGATGTTGGGTATACACCGGAAATCCTAAAATCACCTTGGGTAGCAAGGCCAAAAAAAGATAGGCAGGCAGCGGGACCAGTCTGCATGTCGCCGGGAATCCACAGTTTGGTAAGCTCTCAATGGAAGGAAAGGGTAAGGTTGTGACCATTGAGACAAATGACGAGGAGGAGGACCTATAGACTCTCATCGATGAGACAGAGGAAGTAGAGGACATGGAAGAGGACATCTAGCCAGTGTGCTCTGCAGGAAATTTCCCAAGTACGTCCCTCCGCGAAAATGGAAAACAAATATACCAAAGGATCTGGATGCCACCAAGAGTGCACTCCAGACCTCGCTCCTCCCTGATGGAATTATGTTTGAGGGGTTGCACCTAGGCTACATTCCCACAAGGAAGTTTGAAGATTGGGACCTCGCGGATAGCGAGAAGCTCCTATTAGTGTTGGTACCTTCATCCCTCCATCAGTGATCAAATTTCTCTATTTGCATGCATATTAGGTGTCACATATGATTAGCTACATTCCATTAGGTCATGGATCAACTGATGGTAGTGGTTCATTGTCAAATTTCCCTCATGGTCTTTACCTGTTGGCATATTTTCACATGTTCAGGTCATTTACTGTTATTTTTTTTCATTCCATTTACCAAAATAATTTTTAGGGTTTTAGGTCTCATTAGGTCTAGGGTTTGCCACCATGGTCAGCAAAAACTCAATAAATGGTTAGTAGTAACATGAGGAGGTCTAATAAGTTCATCAGATCAAAATTTCACTAATTGTATGTTTAATAAGTGGTTTTTACCTCAAAACTCTGTTTTGAGGTTAAAAACAGAGTTTTTATTCCTATGTATAAAATTTTTATGTAATTTCAATTCTTTCTATATGTAATAAGTTCAAAGCTGCTGCCCTTGCTCACCTTGCCAACTCTAGCCATTGCAAACAAAAAACACAAGCATCAATGCATCATTCTACCAAGTGATTAAGAAAAACAAATCAAATGAAAAATAGAGCATATGACCAAAAGTGACTTTGACATTAGAAAAGTGGGTTTGAGATGAGTAAAAATCAAAATTAATCCATATATAAAGTGAAAGGGGTGCCATTTGTCATTTCATTGTGAAAAATACCCTTGGAGAGCAAAACATTGCAATTTGGAGCAAAGGAGATCAAAAACCCTGTTTTCCAAAGCAACTTGCCCTGGCACTGCACATCAGAGGCAGTGCACTACGCATCAGGCTGGCGTTGTGTTGGGTCCCTATAATACTAGTGATTACCCCATTACTATGGTAGTTGTACCCCTTATTTATATTGTTGTGCCCCTATTGCCCCCATATTTTTATTTCTGTGCCCCATAGATTCCCTCTATTGTTATTTTTGTGGCTTTATATTATTATTGTTAGGTCGGCTTGGTTATATTGTGACTCCTTAGACTCCTATATATAGAAAGGAGGTTTTGTCATTTGT
>APFE031687748.1:72680-97714 GCA_000404065.3 Pinus taeda | reverse complement strand
TTTCCCTCTCTGAGGGTTTTAACCACGTCAAAATACTGGTGTATTGATCTGTGATCTGTTTGTGAGCGGTGTCCTTTTGGTGTTCTGTCTGAGGAACTTACCCTGTATATTCCTACATTGCATGTTTGGCTCAAGTTATCTTGTGGATGTTGAGAGGTTGAGAGGATAGAGATGGATTGGTAGGTGGGAAAATAGTCGAAACATGGATGAAGAATAAAGAAGGTCTTCTTAATTTGAACATTGACACCCTTTTAGAATTCTAGGATTTTTGAGAGGCTTCCAACCAAGTAGTAGGATGACCCATTAATAATTGTGCATATTTCTTATTTCATACCATTGATAGAGGAATTCCTTCAAAATTTTATTAAACATGATTTTATTGTAGATGGTGAGTTGCTCAAAAGTAGACATGAAATCTTTTATTGTACTAGGTTATTTAATCATGGTCAGTCGTCCCAAGTAATGAATGTCCTTTTCAAAATGTTATTAAAGCTCTAAGATAAATTGTGTCCAAGCATTGTAACCCCTATTGGATTTCTTATGCCATTGCCATTATTTCCAATTTTGAAGATCCATGTATAAGACACCCGTGTGAAGTTTCATCCTATCATTTATGATTCCATGTAGGGAAAATTAATGTTCTATCTAAGAAACCCATTTTATGGGTTCAAATTCATAAAATTTGTTGAGATTATCTTTGGGTAGTTTGTGCCACATATGATTCATTGTATCATGATCGAGTGGGGTGGAGTGATGCCCAGTGGGATTGGATGATTGATCCCCTTCATTATGAGGTGAGGGTCTATTTCTCCAACACCATGACTTTGGACTCCTAGTTAGGAGGTAACTCTAGGTTAGCCAACTTATAATGGATGGCATCAAGATTTTCTTGAGCATAGGAGTGGATATAGTCTATCTCGTGTTGCAACTCATCACATAAAATTTCCAAAGAAGGGACTTTGGTAGAAAACTCTATGCCTTGCGCAATAGCCATGTAGATGTGGGTCCATAGAAAAGGTTACTAAAAGGTGGTACCAATGTGATCAACACTATATCTTGGGTTTGTTGAGATAGATACCTAGTAGTTGATTGGGCGGTTCGACCAAAAATACTTACTAGAGATGATACTACGATGATCAACTTGATGCAAGGATTTTGTTGAGAACAATCAAAATAAGGGTGTAGGTAAGACCTGTACTTTGTATTCTTTGTTTGGCTACTCCTAATGCACCACCTAAATATTAATACCCACCTAGAATTCCCAAACTATCAATATTACAATTTATGTATGAATTTTGTGGGGTAACAATAAAAAATAAAGTTCCTAAGTTCCTAAGTTTTTGAGAACAAAGAAGTGTTAAATGCCATAACTGTATGAATTACAAAGGCTAATAAATACTTGAAAACACACATCCAACTTAATAAAATTATATTATATAAAATCATCTCCTCCTTTTTAGACATGAACCTATTTCATTGATTAGGTTTTCCATAATAAAAGGTTTCCATAATAAAAGGGTAAACCATTCATAATAACAACGATAGTTTACCCAACAGTTTACAATAACATAATGAATGCTATTACAATACTGTATATCCAGAAATAAATCTTATCGCCATGTACCTATTGAAAGTTACATTCGAGATCTAGATATTGGTATGAATAAGTTAATGAGTGGTCCACTTCCAACCCGAACACAGAGCAAGAACACCAAATTCCATCACCCACTTGATCACACTTGGAACAAGTCGGAAGAAGTAAGCAATAATGTAGGTAATGAAATATGATATTTTGTCATCTTCCTCCCCATCGTTAATTGAATAATTGAGCAGGACAGTGAATTTCCACAGGGAGAAGTCATTCCACCATTGATCTAGTCATCAGTTTCGTACTTCACCGATTTTGCCAGTCAGTCTTGGATATGATAGGAATTGGATAAGCACAACGTTTTGTGGGAGTAACTCTCAAATCGTATATATTTAGATAGAGTTGTTATGACATTGGAAATAAGAAATTTAAATGACCTAAGTAGGCTGAGTTGCCGTCCTGAGAATGGTTGGATGGTGTATACGGCCATCGTGTGAGGATGATTGGATATTATATTTAGCTATTTTTATTTTGATGGTCAAATTTAGGAATATTTTGAAATGTGATAAATATGAATGAATTTAAGTAATTAAGTAATTGATTTTTGAATCGAAATCTACTCCAATCAAAAACATATACAACTAAGTCAATGTAAAAGTAGTACGTTGTCAGGCCACCATTGGAAACATTGTTGACTGCAATGCATATTTGTCGGAGTTACTGTTCATTTTATTCTTCAAGGTATGACGCTGCAATGATGATAATGCTGACATCTCAATATCCATGTCGAGGGATCGACTGTTAAAATTTCAATATATTACTTTTGATACTGCTAGTTGTACATTACGTGACAACTCATGCATCACTCACATTACAGTAAGAGTTTCAAATATCTGAAAATGGAATCAAGATTGAGACTACCATACATCACGCAGCGTATACCTTAGATTACTTTTGGTAAATACAGCACATGACATCAAAAACAATTTTACAATGACTATCCAAACTACTTGTATTGTTTTCGACTTTTTTTTTTAATTAAACTATTAATAATTCATTTATGCAACATTAATAATTGATTTATTAAATTTTGTATTTTAACTTAAAATTAAATGGCCCATTTATAATAAAATATCTTGAACCTTAAAACCAAATGTGATTTCAATATCTATCGAATCATTCTTAAAAATTATGAGTTGTTAACGGGAGCGTGCGTGACTCAGCAGGAGCGTGACCTAGGAGAATAGCGATCTGCACCGACGCCTCGGCCTCGGCCGCGAGGCCTGCACAATCTGGGCCCTGGCCGCTGCCATGGCCCATCCAGACCCATCCCAGGGGGACTCTGAGAAAGCCTTCTCAAACCTGGTAAAGTCCCTCCCGCCTTCCCGCCCCAAGCTTGCAACTTCAAAATTCGTTAAGAAACTGGATATTCTCCAAGAAGTCCAGCTGCCCCCAACTCTTCCTCGAATGGCAGCACTATCTCTAGCAGAAAAAGGACTCATAGGACAGTTTACAGGTTTATGGCTTTCACCAAGAACAGTTCAAAGATGGGTGGAGAGGAATTGGTCCGACAAAATGCAAGGAAAGATCTCAATCCGTTTCTGTGGCAAAGGTTATTACACCTTTAATTTCGAATCCAAAGCAGATAAGGATCTTATTTTCAGGAATGGCCCCTATTTCATGGACTCCCGTGGGCTTTATTTAAATAAGTGGACCCCTGACTTCGAACCAGAACTGGACATCCCCAACGTTGTTCTAGTATGGGTCCGTCTTCCTCATCCGCCCTTGCACTGCTGGGGAGATGAATCGGTCAAAGCAATCGGGAATGCGGTTAGGAAATACATCGACAGAAGTGAGCCCAAGGACAACATGCAAGCCTGTGCAAGGATCTGCGTGGAAGTGGACCTCGAAAAAGGACTGCCGGAAGCCATCAAGCTCAAGGTGGATGACTGGAGCTACATACAGCAGCTGGACTACGAGCAAATACCCTTCAAATGCAAGGTATGTCATGAATATGGGCACTTTGCTAATAGATGCACTAAAGTAACTAATTTGGAAACTGAAGATCAAGGAGGACAATGGGAAATTGTGAAAAAAAAGAAAGCAGCCCCCCCTCCAAACCTGAATCATCCTCTGAATGGCCTGGCCCCTCCTCCCAACGCCCCAATTCTCCCCCCCCAAACCTCCGGGCCCATCCCAAGATCCACCCTTCCCCTCATCCTCCAACCCCTTCTTGATCCTTGCCTTTGAAGAACCTCAATCTGAACAGCCCGCCTTAGAATTGTCTGATCCTCCCTTGATCACTTCGATCCTCTCCCAGCCTTCCTCAGAGCCTCCTCCTCCTAGAACCACCAGAAGCTCCTCAAAAGAAATCGGCACTTCAAGCGATCTTCATAAGAAGCTTGGACCAGGAAGGAAGTCAGCCAAGCAGCATCGAGAAGAAAGCACTCAAAAGGACATTGCCCTTGGATTCCAAACCCCTATGGAATCTTTCATGACAGGACATCAGGAAAAGGAAATAGCAGGGAAAGACCACGAGAGGCGAGCACCTCCCTGCTCGAATGTACCATGATGAAGCTCCTATCCTGGAACAGCAGGGGCATGGGGCACCCCTCCAAATCAACTGCCTTAAGAGACCTTCTTCAAAATGAAAGACCCGAAATCCTGTTGATTCAAGAAACCAAACAAAACCAAAATGAAATGCAGAAGATCATAGATGCCCAAAAGAACTTCTCAGGTGCCAGTAGCAGCTCCAGAGGAGCATCTGGAGGAATTGTAACCATGTGGAACAGCCAATACTGGGATTGCAAGTCAACCATATACAACCAAAATTGGTTGAGGACCAATCTGAACAACAAAGAGGAGAACTGTGATCTCATCATTTATAATGTCTACATCCCCAACCATTACAGAGAAAAGGAGCAGTGCTGGAAGGAGCTGAAAGAAAATATAGATAATGAGCAAACTCCAAATATCATATTAGCTGGAGATTTCAATTTAATCCTCCACGCGAACAAGAAAAGAGGAGGCAATTTCATACATGACCCCTTCAGAAGTTAGCTGGAAGGAATAATGTCAGAGCACGAACTGGTTGACATCATTCCAAAAAACTGAAAATACACATGGAACAATCGAAGGATGGGGCCAGGTAACATTATGGAATGATTGGATAGAATTTTGGTTAACATCTCCCTCCTCTCCTCCTTTGCAGCGTGCCACACCAAAATTCTCAGCTCCACAGCTTCTGACCACTTCCCCATACTCCTCACGATGGAATCCCACCTCCAATTGGGACCAATTCCGTTCAGATATAATCCGCTATGGAGGAACAACGCATCTGCTGAAGCAATCATAGAGGCCACCTGGAAACAGCACGTAGAAGGCTCCCCCAGCCATATATGGGAAACAAAAATCAGGAGCGTAAGAAAAGCGCTCAAAGAATGGGCAAAAATCAGCTATCAAGAACCAGAAAATAAAAATAAAAAAATAAAGCAAGACTTGGAGGAAGTCCAGAAACAAATTGAAGACCAAGGACTCACCCATCAACTAAAAAACAAGGAATGGGAAATACAGGGACAGCTCATGCACATCAAGAGAGAAGAAGAGATAAAGTGGAGGTTTAAATCGAGACAGCTATGGTTGAAAGAAGGAGATAAAAACACAGCTTACTTCCACAAGCAAACTACAGCCAAGAAGACAAGGAACAACGTTAGTGCTATTAATGACAACGAAGGCAACCATCACAATAACCAAGAAGACATCAAGAGGGCAACCTCCCTTCATTTTAAGAGTCTCCTTACTGAAGATCAAGAAGAAGTCGATTACTCTGAGCTGCTGCAATACCTCCCCAAAGGCATTACTCAAGGAATGAATGAAATTCTAAATCGAGAAATAGAGGAGTACGAGATCAGGAAAGCAATCTGGGCCCTGCAACCGGACAAGTCACCGGGACCAGATGGTTTTCCAATCAACTTTTACAGGGATCATTGGTAGCTGATAAAAAAAGATCTTGCAAAAATGCTGAGGGGAATACAAAGGAAAGGGAAAATGGGAGGCTTTACAAACTCAACCTTCCTTGCTCTCATTCCCAAGGAAAATCGAACTACCTCTTTCTCCAGGTTTCCGCCAATATCCCTGTGTAATTCCTCATACAAGATATTCACGAAAATCATAGCTATGAGACTCCAGCCCCTCCTTCCATCCCTGATCTCTAAAAATCAAGGGGGCTTTCTTTCTAATAGGCAAATCCATGACACCATTACTTTGGTCCAAGAAGCCGTTCACTCCAGCACCTCAAGACAAGAGAAAGGATTTGTTCTCAAACTCGACTTAGCTAATGCCTTTGATCGGGTAAGGCACTCCTTCTTGTTTGCTGTCCTGGGAAAAATGGGTTTCAATTCCGCTTTTATCAGCACCATTGCAGCTTGCATATCAGGACCTTGGATATCACCTCTGATTAACGGGCGCCCCTATGAAGCCTTCCAATCCTCTAGAGGACTAAGGCAAGGCTGCCCTCTTTCTCCTTACTTATTCATTCTTATGGTTGAATCCTTTAGCAGTGCTCTGGATCACAATAGAAGAGTCGGCCTCATCACTGGCATCAAATTCGGGAATGGAGTCAAGAACGTTAACCACTCCCAATTCGCTGATGACACCCTCTTGATTGGAGGGGCCTCTGCAACCATAGCAAGGCGCTTCAAAACCCTCCTCGACCAATTCATGGACTACTCAGGGGGAGCGGTCAATTTCCACAAAAGTTGCGTCTATGGCTGGAACATTTCTAATCAAACAGCCCACAGCATCGCCAACATCTTTGGAGTCACATACAAAGCAAAATGGGACCACTTTACCTACCTTGGGATGCCGGTCAGCCTGGGACCATTAAAAGCAGCGACATGGAATGAAATAATAGACAAAGTCAAGACGAAAGTCCAGCAATGGGGAACTCATTGGCTTAACCCGGCAGGCAGACTAATTCTGCTCAAATCATGTATAACCTCCCTACCCCTATATAGATTTACTCTTTATCAAGCTCCGGCTATTTTTCATCACAAACTGGAAGTCACCCTCCGAAACTTCTAGTGGCAAGGAGGGAAAAAAGAAAAAAATAGATTTAACTTGGTCAGTTGGAAAAGTGTAATACAATCTCAAGACAGAGGAGGCCTGGGAATAAGAACTCCTAAAATTCTCAATCTGGCATTTGGGATCAAAATGGCCTGGAGGCTAATCAATGAACCAAAAGCTTGGTGGAAGCAAGTCATAGAAAGCAAAGACCTTAATGGCACAAGACAAAGGCTTCTAGAAGATGGAATCCCCAATAGGGATTCCACCAAAATTTGGCACCTCTGCAAGAAAGAAATCCCTTTCCTCAGGCAAAACACTTCAAAGATCCCTGGAGGAGGGGACAGCATTAACTACGCCACTGATAAGATAATGGGACTCCAATCTCTAAATACTATTGAAGAAGCCCTCCCGATCATCCATTATCTCAACAATAAAGGCATTCATAGGCTGGGACAAATCTCGAAATGGGATCCGGACACATATGCCTGGAGAGATTGGGATTTCCCAAGTATACCTTCAGCCTTGGAAGCGAGTCTCAATGCTCTCAAAGCAAATCTTCATAATAGAGCCCCAACAAAAAAAGGAGCAGCAGATGGACTTCGATGGGATCCCACGGGATCAAGTTACACCATCAAGTCAGGACACCATAATATTTGCAACAATACATATCAGATCCCCATCTTGAATCATTGGCGAATAATCTGGAAATCAGAGGCCATCCCCAAAATCAAATCCATCCCCAACTATTGCTTAGCAGAGGAGACAATACAACATTTATTCATAGACTGCCCTTTCGCCAAAAGATGTTGGATCAAAATGTCATCCATGGGCAATATAAACTAGCAACCCCAACACAACATTGCTGAGACTCTGTATGAATGGAAAAAGAATTGTCCATGGAAAGACAAAAGGAGTAGGATTGTGAAAAGAATCTGGGATACCATTCCTCACTCCTTACTTTGGAGAATTTGGCTATCAAGGAACAAAAAGATTTTCCAAAATAAAGAGAGCAATGTCCGAACAACATGTAGCAAAGCCCACATCTTGGCTCAAGAGGCAATAGCAGCCAAACACAAAGGAAAAATCCAAATAAAAGATTACACAGTGGAGGAAAGATTAGTCATCAGTCACATACTGGAACGGCCAGGACAACACCAGGAGACTCAAAGAACTGTCAGACAGCAGCAAACTCAAATCAAGGAGTGGGAAATCAGACTATCAGCTCAGGATTACAAGGGGTGGATACAGAGCAACAACTGCAATGCACCACACTATTTGTCTTGATTATGAACCACACTATTCGAAATCAATTCTACAATATACAGCTAAGTCAATATAAAAGAAATACGTCCCCAGCTACCATTCGAAACATTGTTGACTGCAATGCATGGTTGTCGAAGGAGCTACTGTACATTTTATTCTTCAAGATATGACGCTGCAATTATGATAATGCTGACATCTCAATATCCATATCGAGGCCGATGGTTAAAATTTCAATATATTACTTTTGATTCCTCGTACATTACGTGAGAGTGTCATGCATGATGCACATTACAGTAAGAGTTTCGAATATCTGAAAATGGAATGAAAATTGAGATTACCCATACATTACACAACTTATACCTCAGATTATTTTACTTTGATATCAAAGACAATTTTACTTTGACTATCCAAACTACTTGTATGGTTTTCCGCATTTTTTTTCTTCAATCAAATTATTAATATAACGCTGCATGCAGAGGTCAGTAAAATCACCATTAATGGACAATGTTGGTGCAGAAACAGAATGTAGAGACATGGACTATGTTAAGTATGGAGTGATCATTGATGAAAGTTAAAACCCGTTAAATTTCAATAAGAAATTTCTGATAATAAATTTAAGATATATTTTATGTCATTGTTTGCGTGGGAAGAAATTTACACTCTATTGTAATATTTACCCTAATATTCATGAATAAATTTTAACTATAAATATATTTTATGTCTTTTCAAATAGTTATTAGAAGAAAAGACAAAGAATGAGACCGACCCGGGGGAAAATTTATATTTTAATTATAAATATATTATCTCACTTAGGATTAGAATCTGAATTCTTCTTTACTTGTCATAATTTTATTTTTGAAGGGTTGGTTATTTATGCTTTTCTATAAAAAAGAATGTTTTTCAATTTTTTCATTTTAATTTTTATAATAATTTAATTCTTTATCAATAAAATCACCATTAATGCAACTGTAAACAAACTAAGGAGAGGACAACACACATTCTGAATATAAGAAATCCTTCATGAATCCTGAGTAGTGAAGCCAAAGAATTCTACCTAGCATGGAAGTCAAGGCATTATAGAGTTTGAGTGTAGAAATGACAATACAAAACAGTGAAACATAGTAAGTTTATTTATGAAGGAAGTCAGAGCATCAGTGATGAATTCTGAGTATCATAAGTAAACACCACTGCAATGTAAGTATTGGAAAATGCCATCATAACAAGAACATACAAGAACTCTTCATGAATCTTGAGTTGTCTAAGTAGAAATCTGCATTAGGTTAAAAATATACACAGTCTGCACATAGAGCAGCGGCTAAGCCAAAAAGTCTCCAACGCTTTGCTAATTCGACTTCATGCTCTATATAAAGCATTTAAAAATAGGATTCCATCATCCCTCATCAAGAGAAATCGAATTTGCCATTAGTGACACCTATTCTAACCATAAAACAAACCATTAATTAGAACTAGCTGTTAACTAGGAGTGCTAGTGACCTAATACAACTAGGAGTGTAACTCCTTATTATGATTCAACAACCTTATATAAGAATTTATAGCATTCTTTTACACCTAAAACTCCATCAAGTCGAATTTGATGAAGCCTCCCGCGTGGTCACCCAACTGCTGATGACAAACCCTAGAAATTAGGGAACATGTTTCCCTGTTTTTAGGTTTATATCCTTGAAAATTGCAGAGCCTTTATCTCTTTATCCATGACACATTTTACGAAAATGAAGGAGGTTTTCGTATCCCATGTTGTCTATAACAAAAACCTCTCCTGGTTTTTTAAAAAATTCCTCCAGCTGTTCAGAACCTGTCCTTGAAAGACACGTGGCAAACAGGAAAAAATCCGTTTTCTGAAAGTAGGGTCTCAATGAAAGCTTAGTATCTCCCAACTTAAAACACTTATGAAGGAATTGAGATAGGTTATTGTATTAGGAGAGTTTATGAAGATAAACCTCCTTCATAATTCAAAAAGACTCTTTCATGTGACCAGAAACGGATTTTGAAAAACAAGTGTAAAACTAGCAGACAAAGCTTGACTTTCAGCAGTTTCATAGTGCAAGTTTAACCATAAATTCCTCCTACCTCAGAACGAATTTGAAGAAACTGAAAGAGGTTTTTGTAGCTTGGTATGTTAGGAATAAAAGCCTCTTTCAGTTTTAAAAATTAAGTTTTCCGCTGCTCAGAATCCCTTCTGGAAGTTTACTAGTAAACGCAGAAAACAAAGTTTTTTCTGCTAAAACAGGCTACTACAGGGGTTTCGTAGCGCGCTGCAAAACTGCTGTGTAATTTCAAAAATCACAGTTTCAATCCAAAACTTTTCTATTTGAGCACTTTTCTATTAAAACATTCTTTTGATTGTTTCAATACCTTCCAAAACTGAATGGGAATGTTTGAAAATATTATACCAAGAAAAACTACCAAAACTTTGAAATTTCTTTATGGAGATCCTTTTTGCTAGTTCAATTGTATCTTTAAGTCTTCAACCTATTTCTTCTGCCCTTGGTGGTACCTCCTGTACTTGTTTGAATTTCTACCTCACCTGATAGCTGACAACTGTTGATGCAATTTGATGGATATGACAACTATGAAAAAATGGCTATGGATTCGAACAAATCCACAATTTCGTAGCGCAGCCAGTGCAAAATATGAATTAGGCACTACGAAATTACTTTAAAGCATGTTGCGCTGCGAAACTGCTGAAAAGGATTTATGTGCCTTTGGCAAACACTCGAACTGATGTGAACAATTTAGAACTTTTTCTTGAGTGATAACAACATGGATTCTTGCAGGGCAAAACAATAGATTCCAAGCTTTAGATTCCCTTCCAAAATCGAATTTGGCTCGCCTGAAGGTTCTACAGGATGTTTCCTGTAGAAATACAGAACTTCCTGTATAAATTCCTGTAGCTTCCTGTAGAAAGCCCAAAACTTCTTCCGTCTTTGTTTTGAGCGATCCTCCTGACCTGCAATGTCCTTCTTGCAACCTACAATTATTCAATGGAAATTAGGTTTACTTTTTCTTTTCTCTTTTCTTCTTTTTTCTCTTTTTTTTTTTGAAAACAACTAGGGCGCCTCATGGAGGTTTTCACCCTAATTGCCTACCCTAGGCGCCTTCAAGGGAGGTTTTCACCCAAGGATCTTATTATTTTCTCTTTTCTCTTTGTTTCCAACCCATTGACCACCTCATGGAGGTTTTCAATCAATAAGCCAATCTAAGGCGCCTCCAAGAAGGTTTTCACCTTAGATTTTTCCTCTTATTTCCATTTTTTCATTTTTTTCTTTTCTCTTTTTTCTTTTTTCTCTTTTTCTTTTCTACCCTACCCTACTTGAGAAAAAAATCGTTCTTCAAGTATAAGAATACTTCCAATGGAGCGATGTGCACATCGCGATTAGAGACAAAATGATGTGGAGGCTTGAAATGCATGCTTTGACAGCTATCCGGATTTCAGAGACCAAATGATTTGACTTTGAAGGGATTAGGCATAGCTGAAGAAGAGACTATTGCTGCAACTTAATGACCATCTAAAACCATATCTAAATATAGCTCTGATATCCTTGGTCATTTTGCTGATCTAGATCATTCTCCATATCTTCTTCTATCATGACCTTCACATCTTCCTCTTTTTGCTGAGTTCTCTCTTGAATACATGGAGGATTTGATGGTAACCATGAGAGAGCTTTCTCAATCTCTGATTCTGATCTCTTTTCTTCATCAAGTGCAGCCCATGGTTCTTTGATCTTTTCTTTTGAATCTTCTTTTGCCTTTGGTCCTTCAATGTTGTCATTATAATCTCTATTTTGCAACAATCTTCCTGAGCTTTGGTGAAGATCATTGAGCTCAAGAGGAGTCATCTGGACATGGTGTGCCTCAACTTTGCAATTGGATTGAGCTACTCCATTATGTGGTTTTGGGAATGGCGGTATGGGTAGTTGAGTGGGGGTGTATATTTGATATGGATGCGAATGGTGTTGTGGTTGGGCAGGCATTTGGGGTTTCCTTGGTGGAGTAGGAGGCGATGGTTGCGGTTGAGCAGGAGGTGGAGGAAAATGAGCGAGAGGAGTGTTGTACTGGGGCCTCCACCCCTGATGAGGTGCATTCCACTGAGGCTGTGGCTGAGCATAAGAGTGAAACGAATGAGTAGCTGGTTGGGCATAATATGGATCTGTGAAGGAACAAGGAGGAGGTGTGAACCAGGAAGGATGAGTAGGGGGACCCCAAAAAGGCATGAAAGTGGTTTGATAGGGGCCATAATAGGTCTCGGATGTCCCTTGCAATTCATACTGGTAAGGTATGGGTCCATGTGACCTCCTTTGGTTCATGAAATAGAGTGGTTCAGTGACTTCTATGGCCCTTTGATATGCAGCTCTGATTCTAGGCAAGGAAGGGCATTGATCTGTAGGATGGTATTCTTCACAGACAAAACACACTTCTATGGAGTACAATGGACATTCGTTCCTCAGATGCTTTCTTGTGCATCTGGGACAAAAGATGGCCAAAGCCCTCTTGGGTTCCTCTTGCTTCCTTTGGATCTATAAGGTATCCAGTCGCATGGCAAGAAGCTACCTCATATCACTCTTGAAATCTTCCATCTGATTTGCGAATTCATTTTTGGATAAGGCACTGCTCTCAACATTTCTATTTGTAGCCATTTGCTCCAGAGGAATGTTTTGTTCTTCTTCTCCCCTAGAGGTTCTTCAAATATGTCTTGTTGTCTACCTAAGTGTTCTTTAATCAAAGCCATCGAAGAAGAGAGAAGGTTGGCTGTGCGAAAAAGTGGGGCTGTTGTGCAATCATTTTTCTGACTTATCTCTACTCCTACAAGGCAGGAAAGGAAATCTTTTTAGGTTGATTTTTGCTTCTTTTTCTGCTTGTACCTACAAAACTAAAATAGATTGAACTGCAACTAACTATCTTGTTGAAATAAAATGCGGAATTGAAAGGAAAGTAGGAAAGGACTAATCTATTTTGCTCAAATGAAATTGTAGGAATGAAATGCTAGTCTACGCTTGCAAAATTGAAATTGTGGAATTGAAATGCTAATCTATGAAAGCAGGAAATGTCTACTCTACTTTTCCGAAAATGAAATTGCATAATGGAAATGAAATAAACTACTTAGCAGAAGGTTGTAGTAGAAAATAGAATAATAGCAACAATCACCATTACTCTGACGCTTCCCCGACAACGGCGGCAAATATGGTGGGCCCCAGTATTGCAGCAATAATGCTGCAACTCTTGGGAGTCCCTTCTTTAATTTTATCAATCCGATAGTTCATAACAAACTTGGAAGCGACGGTGTTGTATGCACAAGTACTAGCTCTTGCCGCAGCTGTCACTTGGTCAGCTGGCACAAGTCCGCTAGGAGGTTAAGCCAACTTCTATGAGCTCTTAGAAGAAGCTTTTTAACTGACGGATGAAAGCTAACTCAAAGGAATCTAATCTACTTGCGGAAAGAAACTGAAAGCCAAAAAGAAATGCAAACCCTAGCAAACCCTAATTCTACCAGCTAGTCCTACTGATGCAAGAAGGAAGATGCAAGATACTGAATGAGATGCCATTGACTTCTAAGAAGATGAAATGCATGTATCTAAGCTATGCCTACAACAGAATCTGAAAGAACCATCTTTTTGTATTTTTGAATAATTTGTTAGAATTATCATGCATGTGCTTTCACTGTTTTTGACTATGCAGAGGTGGATAGGTGAGAGGAAATGCTTGGAAGAGTTCGGGAAAGTTCAGAGAGGGACTAAGGGGTACCTAACACCCTTCTAGAGAGTTTCATAGAGTTTGGCTATCAAGAAACTTCATACGTGAGCTTCTACAGGAAGTCTGTAGGGGTTCTACAGGATGTTCTGGAATTTCTACAGGATGTTCTGTGATTTTCTATAAGATGTTTAGAAATGGGATTTTGGAGCATGGATGTAGAGAAAAAGGTGGAGGAATGAGTATGGAGGTGAAATAGGGGTGTAGGAGAGTTCAAGACTTGGAGGATGGAGTTGAGGAGTGGCGCAGATGTTTAGATTTGTTCAAGGAGGGATGAAACGATGTTGTACAAGATGAGAATCATGGAAAAGTAAGCGAATGAGGCAAATGTAAGGTAAGGTTTCTAAGTGAAAGATGAAACAGGTAGGTTGGATGGAGTATGTGTAGGTAAGGAAGGGTAACAGGTACTCTGCAAGTGGTTTTTCAAACTGAATAAACAAACACTTATAAAACCTATGACCTAGTTACTTCACTCTAATCTGACCTAACATCAAAAGGAAATGAACGGAAGTTTATTTGCAATGAAACCAACTGAAATAACTATGAAACTAAGCAATCATAACCCTAAGCATGCAACCAAAACTGAGATCAATTTCAGCAACTAAAAATCTAAACTACTAATTGCATGGGTAAGCAAAGACAATGTTCTTTTTGGCAGCGATGTCACCTTTGTCCCAGCTCACGATCCCACTGAGGGAGAGGTGAGATTAGAGGTGCTTGATGGCCTTTTTCTGAAGTTCTTCTCTGTGATTAACCTATCAAGTAAATCTGAACGTGAAAAGCTATTTTAATCATCAAAAGCAATCTAAATAACAAAGCAAGATTTAAATCTAAATATCATATTTTATTCTAAGAATGCAGCAAAAACACGTAAAGGTAAACAAAGGAGGTACTGGGCACTTGAGATGGGCCCAACCCCAAGAGCTACAACCTCCTAAGAGAGATTTAGAGCTGGTGCAAAGCTGGATTCTTCTTTATTGAGCGACAAAAGAGGAGTTACATCAAAAATTGTCCACAAGGGAAAGCTTGAAAATGTGCTGAAATGCAAAACTAATCTACTGACTAAAATCGAACTACAAACTAGCTAACTTTTGCCTACAAAGTGACTAACTACTGGCTAACCAAAATGAGGCCCTAAGCCCTCTTATTTATACAAATTGAGGACCCCAACATCCCTCCTAAACTTTAGGAACTCGGCTTCCAAAACTTGTATTTAACAACACTTTTACTAGCACTTGCTAGGCTACCCTTCTGATAATTGATTTGGTGGCCCTTGAACTCCAAGCTGATGGTGGATAATTCGAGGTAAGGGCCCATAAATGAAGGGGACACCTTTCTAAAAGTCCTCTCCACGAATTTGGCTACCAAGTTCTCATTTAAACCTTTGATTTTGTCTCCAAATTGACCAAAAAGACTACACAAAGCACACATTAGACTTGTTGGCATAATGACTAACCCAATTCACTCTATTAGCATAAATATAATAAAAAGCATGCAATAAACTAATGAGAATGGTGGATTAATTTGAATTAGGAGGTTGAAGGTGCCCATATAATTATCCATTTTTGGGGCTCATCAAAATGTTCTATTTTACAAATTGTATTTGGGGAAGAAAAGAAGATTGATGTTTTCCTTCTTTAGGATTTTAGCGAATTATGTGTTGTCCCCTACATATGGTAGATATATATTGGTACTTCATTTTTGTTTTTTTTATCTTGACGAAGACCCAGTTTTACCTTTCTAATAAACCCTTCTAGATGCCTCCTTTCATACCCATTCTTCATAGAAAATTATAACAAATGTTTTAACTTAGGGTCAATATGATATTCATCCAAGGATTTAATGGACTTGGTTACATGAGTATTGATTAGACTGGTTTTTTACTGTGAGGTAGTGTGAGTTTGTGTGAAGATATCTATCAATATGGTTGAATTCATTGTATAATTGTCGCATTGGAATAACTTATGAATTTTTGCAATCCACATATATGTGTAATTATTAGGTATTTTGGTAACAACTTCTTCTTTATATATTTATCCCACTAAGTGTTCATGATTTCTCAAGTACCATATTTAATGGTTTTATTGTTGGTATGATTTTGTAAGGACTCCATAGCTACTATTTTCAAATATATGCTTGATCATTTTACTATTGTATTATGAGGTATTCATTAGCATGCTTAGATTTCCCTTGTCATCCTTGATTATTTTAATATTGTGATTTCTTCTTAACATTTTTAGGGAACCTTCCTCCTCTCTAGTGATGTTTCTTTTTGGATCCTTTGCCTTTGTTATTATCAAAACATAATTTGTTTTACTTCTTCCACAATTTCTAATGTGATATTTTTGACAGTTCATTCTATGTCACTAATTAGGTCTTCTATTGCAATAATTCTTGAAGCTATGGAAAATTTTAAATTGTATTTTAAAGCTCTATGTAAGACATCATCCATTTTTAGTTTAGACAAGTTGATAACATTGGAAAACATGGCATCTTATTCCTCAAATATGCCATGTTGTCTTTATTTAGGTGAATCTATAATCTCTTTCTATTTTTTACATGTATATTCCAACACGATATCAGAAATTTACAAAATTGAAGCATGCAACATGTCCCATGGGTTAAATTACAACACATTGAATCTACCATGTAGCTTTTATGCATTAGTTAATAGCAACTTGAGATCAAGTTTACTTCTTTTAATTTCATATCTAATTCAAGACATTAACATTTCAATGAGCATATGGATATTTTCATCATTATTTAAATGGTGTTTTACCTTATTCAAGCATGGAATTACCCTCAAATAATGGAAATACAATTTAATCTTTTCCATAGCTCCAACAAGGATTCTAGAGGAAGACCAAATATGTGAGAAAGGATGAGTTGTCATAATTTTCACATTAGAAAATTCAAAAGGAATAAAAGAATAATGTGTAATGCTAATAAGGAAGGAAAATAGTCTAAAAATAAACATCACTAGCAACGAATAAGTTGCCTTAAAAAGCTAAGAAGGAATTTGGCATCAATTTTTCCAAGGCTCACAATGGAAATGTGCCAATACTAATGAACACCTAACACTACAATAGTAAAGTGATTGAGTGTGTAATTAAAAGTGCTAGCTATAGAGTCCTCATGAATGATCCAACAACTAAAACCATTACAGAGGTTACTCAGACAATCATGAACACACCATGAGATGACTTTGTAAAGAATAAGTTATTACCAAAAGACTCAATAATCCCATGGTTATATGGATTGCACAAAATTCATAAGGAAGGTACTACTATTGGATCTCCAACATATTAATTAACCAAATTATTAGGTAGAAAACTAACATAGTCATTGGAAAAAATGATTCATATGTTAAAGACTAGACAAGTTGGATAAGAGAAATAAAGGATATAATTCTTGATGAGGAGGAAATATTGATGAGTTTTGATGGGGTATCATTGTTCACTAATATTCCAACACAAGATGCCACTAATATCATAAGAAATAAAACTAATTATGAAACTACTAATCCAGTGAGTATTTTATTAAATTCTACTTATTTCAGTTTTTAGGGAATTATTTACGATCAGTCTCATGGTATTGCTATGGAGTCGCCTCTCTCACCTATTAATTGCCAATTTATAAATGGATGATTTTGGAACATGCTCCCTTGCATCCTCTCGATTAAAACATAATCTCTAGAAATGATCCATTGAAAATACTAATATAATATGGCCTCAATTAAGAAGAAATATAGAGGAATTATGTAGCCATCTTAATGAACAAAACATTCACAATGAATAGAGAATTAAAAGAGTATACACTTTCTAGAAATGTTGTTTAGAAAAAGTATGATGGTTCTATAATGTAACAAATGTACAAAAAAGATAGCCATACTAATAAGTATCTTCATGTAAACTCATGACACCTCCTAGTGAAAAAACCTGGTGTAATCAATACTTTGGTAACTAAGGCCATTAGAACCTTAGATGAATATAATATTAACATTGAATAAAAAATATATTGGAAATTTTTATTAGGAATGGCTATGAAAGGAAGAAACTAGAAAGGGTTATTAGAAAAGAAAGAAGGGGTCCTATATTAAGGTAACAAGAAGAGGGGATAAGTAACTAGATCTATCTACTATACATCTAGGGAAAAATAGACAAACAGGTGAAAATTCCAAGGAAGGCAAACATAAGTGTTTCTTTCTTCCCCATAAATATAATTGGGGGTATAGTTGATTCTACAAAATTTTCTCCAAATCCCAAACTATTTAAAGGTGTGTATCATATTCTATGTTCTTATAGAAAACCTTACATTGGGGAGATAAGCAGATCCATGCATGCTAGGTTGAAAGAGAATTGAATACATTTAATACATGATAGAATAAAGATATTGGCAATCATGAGGCATGTTCACAACACCAATCATCCCATAAATTTAGAAGATGTAAAATTGTGGTGAAGGAATAAAGATACACCAAATGGAAGAGACAAGAAACTCTAGAATTAAGCTACACCCCAATAATATTAATTGTTGTGATGGTGCAAAGTTGGGTAGGTATACATTCCCTTTGTTCACACCCTAAAAAGGTCATAAAGGAATGTTATCCAATGTTAATGGTACATTAATTAAATAAGGTCAACTAGTGTGCATGGTAAGTGATGACTATTAATATTATATTAAAAGACATTTTTCATGGTGGGTTTCTCAGTCTTGAATATAATTTTAGAATAGATTGAAATCATATTGAGGTTAAGAACCAAAATTTACTTCATAGAATACTATACAAAGTTTAAGAGCTTTAATGCAAGGTTGATCCTTCATCACTTCAATTTTTTTGGATCCAGACATACACAACCACAACTAACAATATTCCCCAAATATCACAATTTAGAGAAATCAAAGGGGCATTTGGACCTCTTAAGAAAGAATTTATGCTCAAACAGTAGTTGTAAGACTTTATCATAGGGGATTCACCCTACTAGTCAATATTTTACCACATTCATTCATAAAGGGGCTTTTAAAATTGTGAAAATAGAGTCAATATATTGTAGATATTGTCGGGGGGAGGTGAAGGTGGGGAGGTTGGTCGGGGGAAGTTTATAGGTATTAGGGGGTATTAAAAATGGTATTCAATAAAAATAGGGGATATATATTAAAAATAGGTTTTATTTTATTAGAAATATGTACTAGGAGGGGGGTTCAATAAAATAATTTTGGGATATTTTTATCAATACTTGGTGAGAATATAGATATTATTTAATATCCCATGAACACAAACACTATGGCACATGTTGATTATGTGGAGACCCTTTGGAATTGATCCACAAGCCTAGCATATAGATCAAGATGTCATAACAAAATATAAGGGAAAAATGGTGTGGAAATGGTCTAAATATTTAATTCATGAGGTTTTGGAAGTTGGAAGGTGCATTAGAAAGGGAAATGGTCATCAATAAGGACTTATAATGGAATTCATGAACGTGAAAACAATTTTAGGAATATCTCATCTTTCCAAATGAATTAAGTAATATGTTAAGCAAAGATCAAGTTTGGTGAAGAATTGAGCACCTGTCAGTCATCCAAAGGGTCATCAATGACTAGAATGTGAAATTTATCCTTGATGTCAAATTATTAAGATCTCAGAAGTAAAGAAACATGCACCATGTGCCTGATTTTGTTTCATGAAAATAAAAACTAGTGATGAATAAGGAATAGTAGTAAGGAAAATGACACAATTGAAAGCAACTCCTAGACCATCATTACTATTTCATTCTTTTGTGAAAATGGATGGTCATATAGGCATGCATTATGTAAGAGGCTCTTGGGAGGAGTATAATATAATAATCATGATCACCTTGTGAGGGTGGTATACCTTAGGGATATTCAAGAAGAATTAGTTTATGGAAAATACTAATTGCATGCCAAAATGATTTGGGTTCAGAAGCCATCTCGAAGGGCTGAATGACATGAAAATGAGCCATAATGTTTGAATGTGACTTTTTAAGAGGTTTCTCCATATGGTGTGAAATGATGTTTTTAGGAGAGTCAACGATAATTCCTTTAAAATTGTAGGTATGCCCCTCACATTAGAAATTAATGTATAACACATAGAAATTCATACTGATGGGGTTTGATGTCTATAAATATTTAATGTGGAAGACAATGTCATAGCCACCCATTTCAATGACAACTTGTAGGTTTTTGGGTAATAGTCACGCATTTGAAGTCTCACATTTGCAACACATTTCATTGAACCCCCATTATCAATCATGATTTGAAATTGATCCAAAACACGAATGTAACAATGGGTTTCTTGGGCTACATAATGATGAATGAATTTACAACTATTACCACCATTAAGTAAGACAAGGACTTTGTGATGTTTGATGTAGCTAATAAATTTAAGGGTTTGGGAACATAAATACTAGTGAAGGCATGTAGGAAGATCTATGGTTTTATACCATATGGATCATATGAGGGAATTCCTTCAAGAGATGAATACATGTCCTATAGAGATATAACTTCATGTCATCATCAGAAATGTCCTCTCAAATGCCCATAAATAGTCTTTTATCCTTGCTTTTTTACCCAATAAAATATTTCTCATAACATTTGTAGAAAATACCTTTCGTTTGGCACTTTGCATGTTAGGATATTTCGACACATAGGAAATAGTTAAGTTCAACTTGGTCTAGTATAGAGTTAGGTATAGAGTTAGGTAAAGTGTGTTTCTTTACCGTTGTACATTTTGTAACTTACAATCTGACGGTCACGATATGTAGTAATCTGACGGTTCATTCTCTCCTCGGTATTACCGACACTTGATCCGTGGCTTGACACCTGATTGGTCCATGACTTCTATTTAAAGCGCATGGAGGGTCATTTGTAGGTTCACCGTGAATGAGAGAAGCTTATGTAAATTTTCATTATTTTATTAATAAATTGCTTGTAGTAGCCACGTTGGCGCAGGCCGTGGACTGTTTCCCTCTCTGAGGGTTTTAACCATGTCAAAATACTGGTGTATTGATCTGTCATCTGTTTGTGAGCGGTGTCCTTTTGGTGTTCTGTCTGAGGAACTTACCCTGTATATTCCTACATGGTATCAGAGCTATTTGAGGGCCGCGTCCGTTGGTGATCCAAATCTGAAGCCGGTAGAACTGCATGTGGTTGTCGTTTCCTAGATCTACTGTTTTTGACTGCTTTCGGGCCAAGATGACTGCTCTGTTGTGTTCGGAGCATCTGTTCCAGTGAGGAACCCCTTTCGTTTCATGCGAAAAGGTTTCTAGTAGCCCTATTGCCGTCATTTTTAAGATCTGGAGGTATACAGTCTTTAATTGCAGTTTACTGTTATTTTCTCTCTGCTTATTTCGGTTTTGGTTTATTTAGCTTTTTTTTAACCGGATTTATACCTTTCATTTCTACGTATGCTCTTTACCCTGCGACTCTATGCGATCTGGGCAAATCAGAAACAGAAAGGAAGGATTTTTTCTCATGCGTATGCTCTTTTCCCTGCACCTTAGTGTGATCTCGGAAAATCAGAAACATTGAGAAAAATATTTAGTTTTTCGGCTAAAGCTAACTTTGAGCCACAAGGTTCAAATTTTTTTTAAGTATTTAGTTTTTTGGGTAAAGCTAACTTCGAACCATAAGGTTCGTTTTCCTTTGCATGTCCGTGTTGGGTTTTGTGTTTTGTGTTTTGTAGGCAAAAAGAGGTTTCTCAAGGCAAGCACGCAACCCAAAGCGCGCCCCTCCCCTCCCCCCGTCCCCCCCCCCTCTCTCTCTCTCTCTCAAATTTTGTATAGATCAATTGGTTCAAAGCTATTTTAAGAGAGTAGAGGTCTTGGGTTCAAATCTCCATTTTGTGGGGGCGTTTTTTTTCACTCCCACACATTCGCGCACTTTGCCGGCAACTTCAACAATTTTTTTCAAAAAGCCATAAGTTCTTCATCCGGAAGCCTTTCTCAAAGCCGTTTTTTTTAAACAGCCTAATTTTTCGAGATATATCCATTGGAACACTTAATTTCAGCATCTTCAGCTTCAGTTTTTTTTAAAATGGAAATTCCATGCAAGTCATTCTTGACAGCACTAACTACTTCCAATGGATATCCTACATGGAAGATTTACTTAGAAGTAAAGGTCTCTACAGAATAGCCACGGGCCAAGAGAAGAAACCAAAAGATGAAGACAAGGTTGCAAAATGGGAAATAGACAAGATCAAGCACGTGGTTTGTAGGGATGTCTATTTCTCCTGATCTTTAGATTCATTATTGCGAACTTGATACTCCTCATGGAAGCATTGGACACAAATCACGATAAGTTTTTGGATTAAATGAAATTAGAGACATTCAACTTTGAAAATAGTTGCTTACATTTGAATCCTAATATTTTTTTGCATTGAAGATTTCTTGTCCAAATTCAAGACCCATTAGATATCTCTATGGAAGTGTTAAGGTTAAGAAAGAAGTAGTAAACCTTATTTATTCATCCTTACTAGTTGGACCAGCCTACTCTGTATTTGTTTCCACCTCCATTCTACAAGGGAAGCTTTCATTTGTCAAGGAAAAGACTACAGGCCCTTCCTATTTGACTCTTTTTGTGGATTCTTTAATAGAGCACAGAAAAACTCTACACCTTGGTCTTCTTAATCTTGGAACTCTTCCAAGAAAGCGTTAGCCGCCCAACAGCAACCAAATTTAAAGAATCCTAAGAAGTCATATCCCAAAAAGAATGGTCCTAAACCAAACAAGGTTCCTAAGCAAACTAAGTCTCAAAATGAAAGATCATTTCAGCAAATGATAAGACCAATAAAAACAAATGGAAGAAGACTGATAGACATTGTAACTTTTGTAATCGAGATGGCCACTTAGAATCTAAATGCTTTAAGAAGATGGAAGCCTTGGAAGCCGCAATGAATAAACATAACATCCATGTGGAGCATTCTTCTACTTCAACTTCAACTTCATCTTCAGGAATGGCACTTTCTGCATGTCGTTGTCAATCATCTCAGTCTGGTTATGCATTAAATGTATCTTCTTCTTCTCATTCTCAT
This sequence comes from Pinus taeda, assembly GCA_000404065.3. NCBI lineage: Eukaryota > Viridiplantae > Streptophyta > Pinopsida > Pinales > Pinaceae > Pinus > Pinus taeda. The sequence continues at coordinate 74,981 of APFE031687748.1, read as the reverse complement.
GAGTGGCTCATTGATTCTGGAGCCTCTTATCACATGGCCAAAAACAAAGCCATGTTTTCTTCTTTACATGATTGTAACACCAAAAATATATATGTTGGTGATGATAGATCTCTTAATGTTGTAGGGACTGGAACTGTTCATCTAGACAATGGTCAGTTTAATGATGTATTATGTGTTCCAACCTTATCCAGCAACCTTCTATCTGTATATCAGATAACTCATTCAGGTGAAGGTAAAATTGTTGAATTTTCACCTCATGATGTTGTAATCAAGGATCTAAGAGATCCTAACCAGATTCTAGCTACTGGTATTGCTGATGATTCCACAGGGTTGTATAAGTTTCACAACTTTGGGTCATCAAATCTTCCCTCAGTATTTGTTGCTCATAATGATGAAGTGAGCAAACTTTGGCGTGAGCGATTTGGTCACTTAACCTATCGCTCCCTTCAGCATCTATGTAAAAAATATGGTGACAGGTCTTCCTATGGTATCTTGCAGAGATGGTGTTTGTTCCGGATGTGTACTCGGAAACCATCATCGGGACAGTTTTGACAAACGTGCCTCTTGGCACGCCTCAGCCCCCTTACAGCTTGTGCACAGTGATTTATGTGGTCCTCTTCCTGTTGCTTCATTCTCTGGCTGCAAGTATTTCTTAACTTTCATTGATGATTTCTCCAGACGCACTTGGGTATACTTCTTAAAACTCAAGAGCGAAGTATTTAACACATTTTTGGCCTTCAAAGACTTTGTTGAAAAACAATCTGGACATCAAATTCTTAAGCTAAGAACCGATAATGGTGGAGAATATGTTAAAAACACATTCATCAACTTTTGCATCGAAAATGGAATTCAAATGCAACATATTGTTCAATACACTCCACAACAAAATGGTGTAGCTGAAAGGAAAAATCGCACCTTAAAGGAAATGGCTAATTGTATGCTGCAATCTAAAGGACTTAGTCTTAGTTTTTCGGCCGAAGCAATTAATTGTGCAAATTATATAATAAATCACACTCCTACTAAGGTTCTAAAGAATATCACTCCAGAAGAAGCTTGGAGTTCCATTAAACCAGATGTAAGTTACTTTCGTATTTTTGGAAGTGAAGCATGGGCCCATATTCCAGATGAAAAGCATAAAGCTTTAGAACCTAAGAGTGAGAAATGTACTTTTGTTGGATATTCTGAAGATGTAAAAGGTTAAAGACTTATTCCATTTAAGTCCAAAAATGTTATCATTAGAAGAGATGTAAAATTTGATGAAAATAAATCGGCCTGCGAGCCTAGTCCGGCGGATGTGCCACCTCTTCCTATCTCTTCTACTTTTGAAAACATTCTTCTTCAGATGATGAAAGTGAGGATGACAATCCTCCCCCACCTTCTCAGGATCCTCAACTTCCAAGATGGGTCCGTGCTACTCGAGATGCAGCAGGTGACCTTGCCGGTGATCCTTCAGATCAGCGACGTACACGTTCTCAGTTTGAAAGAGACTCTTCTTTACTGGCTCAAGCTCCAGTAAATCATGATCCTGACACTTTTGCAGAAGCTTCAGGCCATCCACATTGGGAAGCAGCTATGAATGAAGAATATCATTCATTGTTGGCAAATGATACATGGGATCTTGTTCCTCTACCAAAGGGACGCAAACTTGTCAGATGTAAATGGGTTTACAGAACCAAGTATGGACCAGATGGGAAAGTTGATAAACATAAAGCTCGTCTTGTTGCTAAGGGCTTTTCACAGGTTGAAGGCATTGACTACACTGAAACCTTCTCCCCTGTTGCCAAAATGAACTCTGTCCGCCTTGTTCTTTCCCTTGCTGCCTCTTTAAAATGGGAAGTCCAACAGATGGATGTTAAATCTGCCTTATTGCATGGGGACTTGCATGAAGAAATCTATATGGAACAACCCATTGGCTTCATCCAAACAGACTCCAGCCTTGTATGTCGACTTAAGAAATCTCTTTATGGTCTCAAGCAAGCTCCTCGGGCTTGGTATGCCAAAATGGATAGCTTTCTTTTAGGATCTGGCTTTTCTAGGTGTTATTCTGACAATACTGTCTACACCAAGAAAGTGGGCAACTCTCTTATCATCCTTGTTCTTTATGTTGATGATCTTATTCTTACTGGTAGTGATCCCACCCTTATAAACCATGTGAAGTCCAGCCTTAAAAAGAAATTTGAAATGACAGACTTAGGACACTTACACTATTTTCTCGGTCTTCAAGTCTTGCAATCCAAGGAGGGTATTTCCCTTTGCCAGTCCAAGTATGCTTGTGATATTCTTCGTCATTTTCACATGGAA